>KN486656.1:32773-66448 GCA_000787095.1 Periophthalmodon schlosseri
GGGGGGCGGGGGGGAGGGCAGGGGGAGCAGATAGAGAGAGAAGAGAGGGAGAGACAGAGAGAGGGAAAGGGAGCAAGAGAAGGACAAGGAGTGAGAGAAAGTGAGGGAATGAGTGATAGAGAGAGAGAGAGAGACAGGGAGAGTTAAAGGGAGAGAGAGGGAAACAGAGAAAGAGAGAGAGAGAGTGAGAGAGAGACGCAGAGAGAGACGCAGAGAGAGGAGAGGAAAAGGTTGTGTCTCGGCTGCCTGTGTGTCCTGCTCTTACTGTTTAGCCCATAACGTGACTTGTGTTTCAATGCTGCCGACTCCAGCTATGAATTCTAAGTAGTGATGGGGTTTGACAGTTTAAAGAAGACGGATTATGCAAAATGGACTTTTAAGAGCTTTTGAATGTGTTATAACGGTGTTCCCTCATCATAAGTACACTCACTTATGTTTCGATTGATTCATGCATGTTTGAGTCGTCCTGTATTGTCTTACATTTGAGGCTTAAGTGCTCAGAAAATTTCAGTTTCCACCTACCCCCTATCCCCGCCCACGGTCCGCCTTCTCTGCCTTGCATATTTCCGTGTTTACATATGCTACGTGCCTCAAGATTGGGATGTTTTGAATGACACGTAAAACTAGGTAGAAAATTGCTGTTTGGTTTTTGGATGCCACCTAACAAATTCAAATCTTCTTCCTCCCTCTCTATCCCTCTTCTCTCCCTCTCTTCTCTCTTCCCCCTCTCTTCCTCTTTCTTCTCCCTCTCTCCTTTGCAGAGCTTCCCGAGGCGACCCTGAGCACGTCCAAAACTCCGGTGAGGGAGGGGGACAACGTACAGCTGTCCTGCACCACCTCAGGAGTCCCAGCGCCGGAGCAGATCTGGAACATGGCGCTCATCACCAGCTACGAGGTCAGAGGTCAAACACACACAGTACAGTGGTGCTTTACACTTGAAGCACTTTAACTTTTACCATAGACCACAGACCTTCTATGGAGACCCAGGCCAGGTTAAGAACCACTGCAGTATTAATGGGTTTCACAACATAAGTCCCGTCTGACTCACAGTTCATCTTAGACACTAATGCAGGCTTAAAAACAGTTTGTTAAGGTTAAGATACACTTTACTGTAGGGCAGGGCGTATAGGGAAGTTAGCCCTCTGCATTTGACCCATCCTTCAATGTCAGGAGCAGGGACAAATTTACCTTAGCAAGATTTTACCTGTTTTGGGTTGATGCCCAGAGGAAACCCACCCAGACACAGGGAGACACATGCAAACTTCACACAGAAAGGCCCGGGAGTCAAACCTGGAACCTTCTTGCTGTGAGGTGAGAAAGCCAACCAACACACCTAGCAAGCATTCAACTGAACTAATGTCCAATACTTATAATAAAAATATATATAAAAAAACACTTGTTATGGTTGATAGAAGTGAATGATGTGTCCTGTTGTCTCAGATCCAAGCGTCAGGTCAGACCTCTGTCCTTCACCTGTACAACATCTCATCCATGGACCACAACAGTAAGATCAGCTGCACCGCTGAGAACGTGGTGGGAGAGAAGGAGGCGTCTCTGCTGCTAGACATCCTCTGTAAGTCACATCAAATACTACTATTACTATTACTACTATTACTAATACTATTACTATTACTATTACTATTACATGGGCCAGTTAAAGGAGCTGACCTGGTTTATTTCATGTAATAAACATTGAACATGTTGTTTTAAGTAACTGGATGAAATGAAATTTGTTGATCTAAGTGAACAATGGCACATGTTTCAAAATGAAAGAAATGAAAAAATTAAATTAAGAAGAACATATTTTGCATCAGTACAGATATATTTTAAGAGCATCTTACAGGGTCAAAATGAGACCGCTGTGTGCTGTCTGCATCTGATTATGAAGTGTTTTTATCCTCCGTGAATCAGGAAGTAAGGCTGGTGCGCAGTTAGCATGCTAGTTATCTCATGTTGTGTCTTGTTTAAAATTAACTAGTTCAGTTTTTCACGTTTTAGATCAGGTACGGTGCCTTTAAAATATTATACTCATGGGTTTGTTAATCGCCGTGGAAACTGTGCACATTTTTCATCATTCTGAAACCCATGGGTACATATTTTTCCTGTTTGTACATCACACCTCATCTGTACCGCTGCACATCTAGGCCAGGGCTTCACGACATAAAAGATTTTTCTGTCAGTTTTTCCTGGATAAATGTAGTTTAAATAAAGAACCTAATCAAACAGTGTGATGTCATAGACTAAAGTGCTACAGAGTAAAAACCAAAAGTGTCATGGAGATATTCCACTTCAGACACAATGTCCCAACTCACGCAAATGTTTTTCAGTCTCAGAAATGTGCCAGAGAACCAGGCTCAAGTCCAGATATGTGGATGTAGTTTTCATCAGAATCTCAAGTCTATTGTGTATTTTGAAATATCAGTGGTGCAAATTTCCTTACACATTCCCTATCTCTGCCCCATGCTCTGCTCTTTCATGCTTCACTGGTCTCCCTCCTCCTCCTCCTCCTCTTCTTCCTCCTCCTCTATTCCACCTTGTCCAGACTTTTTGACCTTATCTTCAGTTCACACAGTTATATCTTTCATTCTTTCTTTCTTTCTTCTTTATTTGTCAGGGACCATATACAAATTCATTAATCTTACAAACGAAAAGATGATTTGTACCAGATTTAGCTACTGCTACTTTCCATCTTCAATCCCTGGGCAGGTGAACACACATTAAAAATACGCATTTCATTACAATCATTCATTATAAGACAGTTCATCATTAACATTATCAGTTAAATACAATAAAATGTCCCCATGTCCAATACATGATGTTTCCTACAGTCCAGACCAATATAAAAAATCATTATGTGCAGGTTTTTACAGTGAAAACAGAACAGAACATTTGATTATCTAAAATGTGCTTTTTCAAATTTCTAGTGAAATTATTAAGATCTGCAGACAGTTTCAGACTGTCTGGAGCTGTCTGATGGTTCGAAAAGAAAAGGCCGACTGAGCAAAGGCCGAGGAACATTTTGGAACTATGCCATTTTGGTTCACAGTGCACCGAGTGGATCGAGTGGTGCAGAGTTTAATACGTTTTTTCAGTGGAGGTGGAGCTGCATTATTAATACTTTTTAATAGGTTTCTTAGATCTGAATACAGAATTAAATTGTCCAAACTGAGCATTTTTTATTTACTTAGGTTATTGCAAAGGTGATAACGAAGTGTTTTTTTATCGAGTGCCTGTAATGCCTGATTATAAATGGAAGTAGCCTGATAAACTGTAGGTCACGTGTGGAATAATCGCGGCTTTGAAATATGTGAAAATGTCCTCGTGTCTTAGGGAAGAGATGTTGTATCAGATTGAGTTGCGTATTTTTTTTTATTTGCTTTTTGAAAGACAAAGTTAGGTACTTTGTCTCTGTTACAATATTTATTTTTATGTCTTTAATATATTTATGTTGCTTTTTTCTGCAGTCGCTCCGAAGATCACCAAACTGAGCTACGCCATCGCCGACCACCACTGGTGCATCCCCTTCAGCGTCGCAGGTAAAACTTCAGCTAAGTGTTACCTCACTGCGTCCCCCATGAACTTGACAGAATAAAGGTGCACTGTGTAACTTTTCTGGTTGACTGTAACTATGACTGTAATGTCAGGCGTGCGCAATACAATTTTTTTTAATTTTTTTTTTTTGATGGAGCCTGCCGTTATACAATCAGAAGCAAATTATGCAATAAATATTTTCTCAGCGGGAGCAGGTTATTGCAGTGTTCTGAGGAGAGGCACAAAGACTCACACTTTATACTAATGTTCCTAACTTTTCCAAACCGACGAACATTAACCTAAAACGTACTTAATACAACTGACCATTTTTTTCGTAATTGACTTAAAGTGCATATGACATGTTCACTAAAACCTAGTTAACATAATTATATTTCAGATTTTATTTTGAATTTTTCCTATCCTTTCTAGTTTTGTAATTTTGTTTTTTAATGCATTGTGGTCTGTATTGACTAGTCTCGTGACCATGGCTGGCTACTTTTTCACTCACTGGACGTTTGGACACCACTAGAAACGGCGTGACCCCTACACAGTCCCCTAAGTGGGAATAGTGTGGACATTCGGATGCAGTCTTTGTTTTCTACTTTTCTTCACAAATTGCCACTTGACTGGTGTAAAATTATGTATATTTACCTCAAGTACTACCCACCAAATCAGGCAATAATCTGAAAAACATGTGAATCTGTCTAATGCACTCTAGCCTTTCATTTATTTTTAACATGTTGGCAGTGGCATAGAGCTGATGAATTTTATAAGGAAATATGAGAAGGTTAAATGAAATATAACAAATGGTGTTAGGCCTGTCACGAAAACATTTTTTGAACTGCGATATATTGCAAGTAAATATAGACAATAAACGATAATACTGAAACCAAACCATAAAACAGAATTAACCTCCAAAAATTATTCTAACTGTACAATATAGTTAAAAAATATAAGTTGAAATAAAAAAAAAATTAGGTTACAGTTAAGTAGTTAGTTTCTATCTATAATATAAATTCATATTCATTCTATAGCTCAAAAACAAAAGATGCCCAATTATTAAATTATTAAAAGTGCCCACGACAATATTGACCCCCCCCCAAAAAAATAATTCTTCCATCTGTCAGGTATTGAACCATAAGTCGATATAGTAATTATCGTGACAGGCCAAAATGGTGCCAATATACAAGATTTATAATAATTTAAAAAAAAATAAAATTGTTCTGCTGTGTAGGAAACCCAGAGCCGACCCTGACCTGGTACCTGGACGGTAAAGAGGTGACGGAGGGTTTGTACATAATGACCATGATCCATGACATCACCGAGCGCGAGTACCACGGCTGCCTCCAGCTCGACAGCCCCACCCACCTCAACAACGGCCACTACACCCTAGTGGCACAGAACATGTTTGGCAAGGACCGCAAAGAGGTGGATGCGCACTTCATGCACACCCCAGGAGACGGTGAGCACCACATACGTTAGATATTTCAAAATGTATTATATTTTTTGAATGATGTTTAAAATTTAGAACAAAAAACTAAAAAGATAATAGGTATTATCGGGGTATTCTAATGCTAAGGTGTTAGATCACTCCTTAGGGGGTTGAATGATGCAAAATATGACTCGGGGGCCGTTCACACCTTAGGGAAGTTCGATGGACTTAATGGCCCTGTACCCTATTTTTTCACCATGTATTTGAGTAAAATTGGTCTTGTCCCAGTACAGATATATTGCATAAACAGCTGATGGCAAAATTAGTCCACTGTGTACTGTTTGCATCTAAAGAGTTTCATTGTCCGAGTATCAGGAAGGGTGCAGTAGCATGCTAGCTTTACTGTGACAGAAAGTGGCCTCTGAAAGTGGTGAAAAGTGCTTATAAATTCATCGTGGTGAATAATTAGGATGATCTGAATGCATAAGGTAAGTGAGGAATAACTTTGGACCACTGCAAACAGTTTAAAATGAACCTGTTTAGTAAAAATGAGGTACTGTGCCTTTAACTAATACCAGATCGGCGTGATAGTTTCACTGTAGTTAGCTCCTCCCTTCAGACAGATATAAGGCTGTTATTTACCAATTTCCTAACAGAGCTGAATATCTTGGATGAGTGACAAAAGGTATTCACTCAAACTACTTCTAAATGATCTTTTGCGATAATTTAGAACAATTTCGCAGAGTTATTCCCTCACATTCCCTCCTCAAAATGACCTTGAAAAAGTAGTTGTGTAAATGTTGTGCATCATTTCATCCTGCACTCATGGGTAGAGCTGTAGTCGATTAAAGAAATTCTTGTTGGACTAAAGACATGTCCTGCCGATCGATTAGTCGACTAAAAAGGGGGCGTGGCAAAAGCTCTCAAAACTATTATTATGTATCTTTATGTATCTGACCCGAACTGCATTCACAAGACTACACCTGCAGGGGGAGTTCAAGCAAAAACAAAAGTACTAGGAAACAATGTATTTATATAAAAACTTGAATCACGAGTTTAATCTTACATATATAATAACAAATATTCACATTTGAACTTTTTAAAATCAAGAGAATAACTAACCGTCCTAACTCCATTATAGCTTTGACATAGTGTTAAGATCATTTAAAGTCTGTTATTACCCTCTGCTTATGAGTCAAATGAATGGTACATGTTTTTCAGTAGAATCTGATGCAGTTTTTCTGTTTTTAGGCATTGTAAGTGAGCCATATTATTACGGTAAGCCCCATTTGATTTATTATAGATGCTCTGTTTTAATAATAGTGATTGTTTTTAATGCACCTCTTCTCTTTCTTTTCTTTGCGCTTCAGAAGTAACGACAGGTACTACATTTTATTTTCCATTATGACAAATTAATGTTTAGCAAAAAGTGTATTTATTATAAAGCTCTTGTGTTTTGTTTTTTTTTTTCTACAGAGGGCTACCCGATCGACCCGCCAGAGGACAGAGTGGCAGTAAGTCAAGTTACTCTTACATTTAGCCTCCAAAAACCTCTGCAAGATTAATCACAGACAAATCAAGACAGCAATTTGAAAAGGCTGTTGTTGGTAGAGTTGGTGGTTCCAATCCCTCTCATATTAACATCATTGGTTGAGCGGTCAGATCCACTGACCCCATAGATGAATGCTGTTGTTGTGTCCTTGGCCAAGACACTTAACCCTTCTCGCCCCCTTAACCCTTCCGCCCCCAGTGTCTGTATACACTGGTGTGTGAATGGGTGAGTGGTTCTGTAACGTGCTTTGAGTGCCTTGAAGGTGGAAAAGTGCTATATAAAAATGATTTAAAGCAAACCCGTGTAACTTTTTGGTGGCGGCATGTCACCTGAATAACTCACCCACAGCTCGAAACATTCTCCATGGAGACAGATAACTTTTACGCCATTCCGTGGAACATTTTATCGAAAGCGAAAGCACCTTCTTAAACTGTAAAATGCTTTGTAAACATGTTCTGAAATGCATGGGATTCTTGTATTAGTTTAGCAGTTCATGCTTCAGTCTTCTTTCAAATGTTAGTGTTCCTGGATATCTTTAAAATGTAGTGTTGTCACAGTGCTAAAATGTAAAATTTCGATACTAAGGAATAGACTTGATTCTCAATAGCGATTCTGATATTCCCATGTGGTCTTATATCTGTGTAATTCCTCAGTCGTCCAGTAGGTTCCATAGTGGTTCATGGGCGTGTACTAGTCTATGTGTCTTATACTTTAGAAGATCATTCTAAAACTATTCAGGAAAGGTTCATTTCTATCCTGTTACTTTTTTTAATAACAATACCTGTTCAAATGAGTATCTAGTTTTAGAATCAATTAGTATCTGATTTTGGATACTTTGGACAACCCTATTAAAATACGCATTATGAACCAAATTTCGATTTTAAAACATAAAAATTGCAGTTAGGTATTTGTTCAACATTGTTCAGCCCTATTTACTACTATTTTTAATCAATTCAGATAATAAATATGCTAATTGTAGTAAATGTGTCGTCCTTCAGGTCTATGTGGTGGTGGGCATCGCTGCGGTGGCGCTGGTCGGCTTCCTTCTCATGTTGGTTATTCTGAAATTCAGCGGGAACTCGAAATTTGGCATCAAAGGTAAGAGTTGATTGATATTATTGACTATTTAGACGCAACTCAAAATAACACGGTCATACTGTGGTCGTAATCTAATCCTCTGTCTATAGCGACTGCGTTTCTGCTGTTGGATGTTGTGCATGAACTAAAACGTTACTATGGCGACACTAACACGCAATAATTACTTTGAGTTAACAGTTTACTATGGGTGGGCGATATGACATTCTAAATTGTGTCTGAATAGTGATTTTCTGTGTAATGTCGGTCTGTGCTCAAACACACTTAGGCACACCCACTTCTCCTATTGGTCGGTCTCTATCGGGAAGTGAGTGACAGGTTTCGACCAATCACAGTGAAGTATGAACTGTCAGAAGAAGTACATGGCTTTAGTCAACTTAAAATAAACGTAATTGTATTTTGAGAATTGAAATCATTATCTGGACCATGCAGACTGTGAAACTAAGGCAAAAAGACCTTTTATAACTAAGGCAGCAGCATTATTAAATAAAAACTAAAGATAGACCCTTTTTAGCTTTTTAGTGTATCAGCTGTCATCCTTTAATTTCCAGTGGCCGATATTTTGCCATATCACCCACACCCATATTTAACACCACTGATTTTGTCCCATGCTTTCCACACATGTTTTTTGTACAATAATACTATACACTTTTACTTACGTTATGGCTGCATGCACCTTGGTTTGTTTCTGGTTTGATCCCGGTTTAGTCCTGGTTTAGTCCGGATTTGGTCCTGGTTTAGTCTGGGTTTGGTCTTGGTCTGGTCCTTGTCTGGTCCTGGTTTGGCCCTGGTTTAATCTGGGTTTGGTCCTGGTTTGGTCCTGGTTTAGTCCTAGTTCAGTACAAGTTTGGTCCTAGTTTGATTTTAGTTTAATCCTAGTTTAGTCCTGGTTTGGTCCTGGTTTAGTTTGGGTTTGGTCCTGGTTTAGTCCTAGTTCAGTCCTGATTCAGTTTGATTTTGGTCCTGGTTTGGTCCTGGTTTGATCCTGCTTTGATCATGGTTTAGACCGGGTTTAATCCGGGTTTGGTCCTGATTTAATCCGGGTTTGGCCATAGTTTATTCCGGGTTTTGTCCTGGTTTAATCCTGGTTTAGTGTGGGTTTGGTCCTGGTTTAGTCTGGGTTTAGTCCTGGTTTGGTCCTGGTTTTGTTCTGATGTAAACTTGGGTTTAGTCCTGTTCTTTTCCTGGTTCAGTCCTGGTCTAGTCCAGTTTTAGGTTTGGCTTTAGTCTAAGTTTAGTCCCAACTTTGATGAGATGTGTTTGCTTTGTCGCAGATCCTTAGACTTCACAGATCCTTGGACTGGTCAAACTGGCTGGTAACATCATGGGTGTGTTTAATCTGACTGGACCACACACCATCTTTGAACAGTCAGTTGTGAGACAGGCTCTGGAGATCGTCAGAGATCCCTCTCATGTGTTTTTTGTTATGTCATGTCTGTATGTTAATGCTACTGACCCCTGCTCCAAGTCAAATTTCTCCATGACGGAAATAAATGAAACCTAAACCAAAACCTAAACCTAGTATGAACGCAGCCTTTGGTGTAACTCTAAAAGTACACCTCATTTAATCTTCACAAAACTTTATGTAAAAATGCAGTTGTATAAGAGCTTACCTATTTTGGTTTTTAATGTGTTTGAATTCCATCACTGAGTTTGGTAACTATGACAAAAGAAAACCTACTTTGTGACTAATGTTATGAAAATATACTCAAATGACAAGAGTAGTCAAAGTGAAAAAGAAAAGAACTGAGTCTGTATTTTAAAACATTGCTCACAAATTGAATCAAAATTGCATTATAAGTGGCAAAAAACAATATTAAATGACTCTCCAAATTTGTTTAGCCCTGAAAAAGTGCATGCACTTGCATAAATAAATGAGTCAGTTTGAGCAGAGGTCTCTTCGGGCTGCTTTGTTTTGGCTCTGACAGATTCCAGTCCCTCTGGTTCTGCGGCGGCCATGACAGCTGAGTGGCACAGACACTATTTAAGCATGAGTTTGTGAAGGCTCGCGTTGCTCACGGTGCAGATGAGAAACTATGGTACAAGCTCTGTCTTTAGTCTCATTATAGCACACGAACATGCCGTCTATATGTGGGCGTGTCTCCTTTATCTGCACATATATGTAACTCTACACACCAGAAGAGATCAGTTTCAAATACAAATTTTGCAGCATTAACGTTCCCTGGGGGGGTGAAGCTAACTGGAGGCACTGCTCAGTCTGAAGCTCTGTTACTCAAGCTCGAACTGACCGAACTGCTGAACATTCCTCCATACACATAGGTCTACACACTGAAACAAAAATCACTGGTATCGCCCATCACTAGAAACAGTTAAACAGACAACGATAGATGTTTGGCTGTAGTGCTGCTATAAAACTGACGGTGCTGTCTTCTGGTTTGGCGTGTTGCGATTTCTCTTCGTTTCAAACATTGTTGTTCAGATGTCAGTGCCCAAGCTCTGTTAATATGCTCTATATGCTCTACACTGTATACGCCGTATAAGTGAACGATCCCACAACATCCCCATGTGAGTGAGCATGTGCGTCACTGCTCCTCTGCTCCTCGTCTTTAAACCTGATGCGCAGGAAATGTCACCGCGGAAACAACTGTGACTGAAGATTAAACTGTGAACAGCAGATAGGGAAGAGAGGAGAGAGAAGTGAGGAGAGGAGAGAGAGAGAAGAGAGGAGGAGGAGAGAATAGAGGACAGAGAGAGAGGGTGAAAGGGAAGAGAGAGAAGAGAGGAGAGAGGGAGAAAGAGGAGAGAGAGAGACGGAGAATAAGGAGAGAGAAGAGAGGATAGAGAGATAATAGAGGAGAGGGGGGGTGAAAGAGGAGAGAGAGAAGAGAGGAGAGAGAGAGAAAGAGGAGAGAGAGAGACGGAGAATAAGGAGAGAGAAGAGAGGATAGAGAGATAATAGAGGAGAGGGGGGGTGAAAGAGGAGAGAGAGAAGAGAGGAGAGAGAGAGGGAGAAAGAGGAGAGGGAGAAAAAAGAGAGGACCCATCTCCGGATCTTGAGCTAGGCTTGGTCACGACTGCCTTAACTGGAGGATTTTTTGACCTATTGCGCAGGGTTTTGGACACTCAAATACAAAAAAATATATCACAGGGGACTGAAAAACATCCCAGATTCCTGCAGAATCACTGAGCGAACTCTACTAATCTGAGGCGTGAGTATTGTCATTTTGTTTGTAAGTGATAGGTGACCAATGAGCTCCTTTGTTTCACATGTGTCACTGAAATAAACAAATCTGATTGGACGGCCGTGTTTTGTTCTGTTTCGAGACTCGACAGAGGACGTGAGGACAGACTTACCGGGATTTGCTGCTCAAACAGTGAACTAGATCAGAGCGTGATGAGTCTTGCATTGTCAGGACACAGGCAGAAACGTCCCCCCCCTTCTCTCTCTCTCTTGTCACTTATCAATGATTCATCAATAGAACAGGCTCGGTTTTCTCCTTGTTCAGAACAGCATCACTGTCTCTCTCTCCTCTCTCTCTCTCCCCCCCTCCAGTCCCTACCTACCTCTTTCTCTCTTCCCTTTCTTCACCCCCTCCCCTCTGCATCTCACTCCCCTGCTCCATTCTCTCTCTTTTCTCATCTGACTTTCTCTGTTTCTCTTCCTTGACCACAGTCCCTTCTTTCATCTCCCTCTATGACTTTTTCTTCTCTCTCTTTTTCCCCCTGCCCACCCCTCTCCCTCTGCTCTCTCTTGTCTCTCTCCTCCCCCCTCAGCCCTCCCGTCTCTCTCTCTCCGTCTCTTTTCTCTCTCTTAAACCCTGCACTCTCTCTCATCTCCTTCCCTCAGCCCCATTCTCTCTCTCTCTCTCCTCTATCCATCGATCCATACATCACCCTCAAAGTCAGCAGTGGTCCATTTCCAGGCCAATGTCTGTACTGAGCATGTGCGAAAATACAGGAAACTCTGGACAAATTCTTATGTTGAAATACCGCACACACAGAGACAGAGGGAAGGCGACACTGGACTTTTAGTCGAACTGTGCAAATTTAAGTCAAAACTTGTGAAGCACGACGACACGTGAGGAGGCATAAAGAAGAGACGAGCTGTGACTTTCAGCTAAACAGGTGAGCGCTGACTCCTCCTCAGCACCACGCCTCTCACTGCCTGTCCGTTCAATGTGCTCACCTTATCATCGAGATCGACCAAAGTTTAGATCGCAATCTATCTATCTTTGATTTTTGGCACAGCCCTTGGTGGAACTAAACACTAAATCAACTAAACTGTGCATATGGTGTTTGAATAGCATTATCTACTGTTCTTAGTCATTTTTGGCAACTTTCTGATGAAAAACGGTCAAAAACTGCATGTGTGCTGCCCACTGCAATTTCAAGTACTGCGTGACATCACATAAGACTGCCCTGATTACAGCCAGGTTACAGTTGCTGCAGTTTGAAGTGTGGATACCTGTTTGACCAATCACACTGTTTGAATAATAACGCCTGTTAGTCAAGGTGAATTGTGAATTGTAGTTTCATTCATTTGTGGTGACACAGCCTCGCACTCTCACTAATTTTTTCAATATTCTTGTTCATTTTTGGTATTGTTGTCGTTGTTTGTATTGTAACTTTTAATTCAGTACTATACCTTTTAATGGGACTCAGCCCTAGTGGTCAAAGGGCTGACGGCACAGTGTGACAGCCTCACATTTGTCAGTCTACCCCAAGGCAGCTGTGTCTACAGTGGTACAGAGCGGAGCGAACGAATAATTGAATGAATGAAAATTAATAATATGACTTATAATAAGTGACTTACTATTGTTTTAATTGTTTGTTTCTCTCTTTGATTTTCTAACTTTCTGTTGGTTAAATAAACAATTTTGTGAAGCCCTGCGAGGAGACTGCTGTTGTGATTTTGAGCAGATACAAAAATAAACTGATATCCCTGAGCGATATCAGTCTTGTCACCACACCCTCCATCACACCTCACATTTATTTCGCGTCAGATTAAAGTTTACTGCTTTGCTTATTGATTCTGCAGAAATTCACAATGTTTTTCAGTCCCCTGTGATATATTTTTTCTTCCTTTTTTCCTCGTAAGCAGCCATATTTGTTTTGATACGGACAGACTATGCATGTCCCTGATTGGCTAATCCGCTGTCGATCACGCCCATCTGAACTCGGGGAGGTTCACAGGTGACCAGACTCACATCTGCTAAAGTACTGGAGAAGTGTGTATTCTGGATCCCAGGCAAACTATTCCCCTCTTATTCATATTGTAATAAAACACCCAAAACTAATTCAATTATTAGAAGAAAAAACATCTTTTGAAAAACTTTGAAAAACACTAAAATGCTGTAGTCTGATTGTGTTGTATTGTGCATTTGGTTTGTTGACAGATTTGACTTTTGAGCTCAGAATAAAAGACTTGCGCTCGGGGTGAGGCCTGAGGCAGGGTTTGGTGGGTTTTGGGAGAGAGACTCATTCAAACACACACTGTTGCTCTGCAAAGTTAAACATGGCTCCAAAGACCTGTCTGCGCCCTCCACTGATGCAGAGGGAAAACTACTTTCACTGTTTTAATAGTGATATACACATTTAGTGGAATACAAATCAAATCTTCAGATCCATTTATCGCAAAGGTCACAGTTATATTTAGGTTATTGCTGGGTTTCAGATGACATAACAACCGTCTATAGGCCAATAATATTTAATACAGATGAGGGCAGATAAAATAAATATTACATGTGATTCTTGTATTCAGCAGTTTGTCAAAGCCTCTCAAAGCATTATTCATTCATTCAGTGGTGGTAACCTACTATTGTAGCCAAAGCTGCCCTGGGGCAGACTGACCCACCACACACACACACACACACACACACACACACACACACACACACACACACACCACATTCATACTAGGCAATGTGGGTGAAGTGTCTTGCCTAAAGACACAACGACAGAGCTTGGTCTGAGCCTTTGAGCCACTGTCGCCCCACTCAGTTCATACGTCATATTCACTGACTGATTCACCAGTTTTTGTTTCACGTGGATAGGCCCAGTAATTACAGAGATATTAACCATAAACCAAGCCACCAAATCTGCAATTTGACCGTTAAACAGCAAATTCCACCGTAGAACTCTGACCTGTCGTCCGGCTCACTTTAAACTGTTTTGAGTGTTGTGATGTCATGTCAAATCAAACTAGTCACGAGTTTCAGCTTCCTGTTTATAGGTGACATTGTGTGTGAGATAGAATATTTCATTTTGAATTGCTAGTAGCTATGGCAGTTGTGCTATTTTTTCCATTTCTCTAAAACCCACGGACTGAAAACATGTAAGCCATTATTTGTGTACTGGAAACTAGACCTGCAAGATTAATTGCAATCAAATTAAAATTAGAATTTGAATTGGACCCAATTAGAAAGTGATGAAGTTCCATAATTTTCTAGACAAACAACAAAATCTCCTGTCTTATTCTGCATAAAAATGCTAACCCTGTAGTTTAGATCCGTACAAACATGTTCTGAAATGTGATTCTTGTATTAACTGGTGAGTTTTGGTTTCCTACTGTTGGATTTATGTGGTACAGAATCAGTCATGTCCAGATATATTCAAAAACAAGTTCACCCAAGGATCTGCATGTACTGTACTGATCAGACACTGCTCAATCTCAAATGGGTTAGTGGGTTAAGATGTGCCCAATGCATTATTTAGACCTGAGGCTCATGGACCAAGAAAAAATACACAACGATTGAGGTCACTGCTGGAAAGCCCAGGGTTAGTTAAGGTGTCTGGTCTATACATTATGTGATGGTATAGGCAATATGAGCAGTAGTATAGTTTTGATTGATGCTACAAGGTTCTTTGCAGAGAATAAAATATCCAGAGTGGCGGCTGATTGGCTTGCACTCTTTACCTCACAACGAGAAGGTCCTGGGTTTGATTTCTGGTGGAGTATGGCCTTCCTGCGTGGAGTTTGTATGTTCTCCTTGTGTATGGGCGGGTTTCTTCCAAGTACTTCAGTTTCCCCCATCAAGGCAAGGGGTATAGTAAATAGTAGTTTGTAATAGTTTGTATAGTAAAATTCATACGCAAAGTAATTCAAAGTGCTTTACAAAATAAGAAAGACATTAAAATCACAATACAAACAAATCAAAACATAAATAATCATTATAAAATTAGCCTTAAAAGAGAAGAGTGCAGAATAAAAACCTTTTAGTCATATGCGCAGCTAAATAGAACTGTTTTGAGCCTGGATTTAAACACGGTCTGACCAAAACGTTTCCAACCCGAAACATGCAGTAAACAAAATCTGTCAGAAAGCTAGGTAAGCTCAAGATCTGGAGTATTCAACTTTTTTCATTCATAAGTGTTTTTATTTGTCAAAAATACATAAAAAAAACAAAACAATGCATTCTCATTGTGAGCAGGGTCGCCTCTCCACAGACCTGACTTGTAACCTGGCCCACTTTATGCTATTCTGTCCGTCTATCTTCCTGACAGTAAATGCAGTGTGCTGTTGTATCCTGCCTGCTGCCTCAGTTTTCCTGAGTCTTGGAGAGGATGTTTTGAGCTGCTCTGTGTGTGTCCCGTGTCTATCAGAGCGCTCATTGTGTCCGCTGTGACATCATTTCCTGTCTTCTCTGGTCAGGCTGACCTTTAAACGCCGCTCGGCCACACGAAAGAGAAGAGAGAGAGAGTGTTAAAGCCAAAGAAATAGGTCTGCTTAAAACATAAGACTAGCTCCTGTCTGAAGAAAGCAACTGAATTATTCTCAGCTTTACTGGCCTTGTGATTAGCGAATCCTTACTTTTCTCCATTCTTCAAGTATTAACTGCAGACACATAACATATTTAGATCACCATGTTACCTTTTATTGTTTTGCAAATGCTACATTCGCCAAAAAATTAACATGTTTACTAAGTTTCAGTTTGGTTTTCGATGCTCCCTCGTCTCACATTACAATGGCTGTGCATATTGTCTAATGAAACTACTGCACATCGCATCAGGTTTGTGAAGTTGTAGTGTATTGTTTCGTGTCACGTCTTTGTGTATTTATGGGGAATTGTCGTGTGGGAGCATGAGTGACGTAGGCTTGTGGGCGAAGCATTGGAAAGAATTTTACAGCTAACCGTTAGGAGGGTTTGAATAGGACCCGGGAGAGATCTCTAGATTACTGAAACATGCATGGATGATATATAAAACCACTTCAGGCATTTTTTTTTTTTTGATGGAGGAACAACGTTATAACATGATAGAAAGTTCACCAGGATGAGTTCATAAGCACTTTTCACAACTTTCAGAGACCAGAGCCAAGTTTTGCCACAGTAAATTAGCATGCTAACGGTGCACTCCTTGATTGTTGGACATTAAAACGCTTATTTTAACCTCAGGAGCTGTTTAAACAATAAAAATTTTGCCCAAAAAAATGAAAAAACAGGTACAGGCTCCTTTAATCTTATGAGGCTGAATAATGGCACCACTTTCTGAAGCTATTGTCAAAATGTATTTCAGACCTGGTTCTGCTTAAAACATCCTCACAAGACTATCTCCTCTCTGAATAAAGCCGCGATTTCAACTCAATTATCGTCAGCTTTTCCGGGCCTCATGGTTAGCTAATCATTACATTTGTCCATTCTTTAGCTCATGCATTTTAGCCGACGTTAAATGGCTTTTAAATTGTCTCGCAGTGGACCAGGAGCTTATTCAGCAGACAATCTACATTTTTATGAATAATTATACTGACTGGGATGTCTGGCTGCACTGGCAACATAATGCAAATATTTGGTTGCTATTGCGTCAAACAATAGACTTTTTATGAAATTACAACTTTATGTGGACAGTATTGGATGATCTCATTCATAATTTCTCTTGCACTGCCACAAAACACTTAAAGTTGTTTTTTTTCAACAATATAAGCACTTCATTCCCATGGTATATATTGGTCACTCCATAGCGTTTTTGATGAAGGGTCTGCCACCTGCTTGTTGCCATGGAGATGTCATAGTTTTGCTTAGGATGATCCTGAATATGGCTTTAAACTAATCTACGTGGAAACAAGTGGCGCCACTAGGCCGAGTTACTGGTCATGTCTGTGGAAAGGCAATCCCACTCCGAGTAAGAATGCGTGTTTTTTCAAGGGATATTAAACGCTGCATGGGTATGTTTAATGCCATACTCTGGAACATTTCAAGCAAAATAACAACATCTGTGGCGACAAGCAGTTGGTAGATTGGTTTGAATCCCGCTCCCGACATAAACATCTTCAGTAGAGCGGTCAGATCCACTGCCCACAGGTTGGCGGCGCGACTCCAGCTCCCACGGACGAGTATTGTTGTTGTGACCTCGGGCAAGACACTCTGCGTACACTGGTGTGGCAGCGTGTGTGTGAATGGGTGAGCGTATTTTTAAAATTTGACGTCTTCAAGGTTGTCTTTGCTTTTCATCTGCTTTTAGTTATATGAGACAACACTCTGCTTTTCTCTGAGCACAAGTGAAACAGTCATGTGTATAAGTACAGCTGTTTTAGATCAGACCAGACACTAAATAATGTGCTTGTTGTCAGTGCAGCGCCCCCCCGTGGAGCATTTGGGTTTGCTCATGTTGTGTCCGTGTCATTCGGCCTTTGTGTCCTCCACGTGAACAAGCGGCAGAGCTGTGGGGACGGTTCATTCAGACAGAGCCAGCCATTTTCTGGGCACAAGTCTGGATGTCTTCATCATACAGACAGGCCACAACACTGGATCTCACATTTTATACATGTGGGACCTTAAAGAGGGGGTTTTACTTCTGTGGGGTATTAACTGCTAACATATGACATATTTAGATCACCATGTTACCTTTTATGGTTTTGAAAATGCTAAATTCACCAAAAACAACACACTAACATGTTTTATAAGTTTCACTTTCGTTTTTGACGCTCTGAGTCAAGAGTCACTCCCCCGTCACAAGGCTGTCACATTACAATCGACGTGTGTTCTTCTAATACTGCACATCACATCAGGTTTGTGAAGTCGTAGTGTATTGTTTTGTATCATGTTTTTGTATATTTATGGAGAATTGTCGTGTGGAAGCATGGGTGACGTAGGCTTGTGGGCGGAGCATTGGACAAATCTTACTGCTAAACGTAACGAGAGTTCGAATAGGGCTCGGGAGAGATCGCTAAATTACTCAAACATACATGGATGACATCTTAAACCACTTCTTTTGGTTGATTTTGCATAATACCCCCCTTATAGTTTAAAGCTGCACTATGTAACTTTTCTGGTGGAGGATCAGCCATGTGCTTGTCTCCATGGACATAAGTTTGAAAACATATTGTGGAACAGTATGAAACTAATCTATATATCTAATGACAGGTGCTTTTATTGCTTGAAAACACATTGAAAAGCTTTGAGCAGGGCAGCCTCTCCACAGATCTTACCAGTAACTTGGCCTGGTTGCATCACCTGGTTGTCTGCATAGAGATGAAGGTTGAGGTACACTTTATTGTCCCCGTAAGGAAATTTGGGAGAAACATGCAAACTCCACACACAAAGGCTCTAGCTCTGCTGTGAAGAAAGAGTGCTGACCACTCAGCCACCGGGTAAGTTTAAAGCCATACTGGGGAAAATGTCAGGCAAAGCTTAAAATCTCCATGGAGACGAATAGGAGAACCAGAAAAGTTACATAGTGCACCTTATGTAGTTTATCACACAGGGGGTCTGCCACTTGTTTTCTCCATAAAATCTTAATCGCTTTGTCTGGAATGTTCCCCAATATGCCTTTAAACTTATCTTGCATTAACTCATTTCCAGGTGATTTTTAGCTCACAAAATACCTTACACTTGGACAAACTTTATTGATTTACAAAATTATCTTTCCTATCTCACCTTATCTATCTCTCTACCCTCTACCCCCCTTCCCCACAACAAAAGTTACATAGTGCGCCTTAAAAGAAAAGAACAACACTTAGGCCTGTGCATTACGTTGCTAAGTGAGCTTGTTTTTTGCAAATTTGCTGTGGTAACTTGATTCTGCGCCGGGAAAGTGATCTTTAGAAGCTGTTGAACGCACTGTGGCATTGTGGTTAAGGGTCATTCTTCTGTCTCGTTTTATTTTAGTGTATTTGTGCTGCGTTTGTTGCTCAGCAGGAGGGGAGCAGAGCCAGAGGTGCCAGAGGAGCCAGAGGAGCCAGAACTGCCCCTGTGCTCACTGCAGAATGACACAGGATCAGAGCAGAGGTATTGATGGACGCATTGATGTCCTGTCCTCACTGAGACAGAGGACGGATTAGACTGCTCCTATCTCTGTCCTCTGCTCCTGTCAGCAACCAGGAATTCCATCTTATTTAAACTAGATCAGCACATCAGACTACCCTAAACTACTGACACTTTGCAGCTGATTTCAACAACATTCCCGGAGGGTGTGATGCTAACTAGAGGCACTACTCTGTTTGAAGCTCTGTTGCTCAAGTTAGACTTTAATCTGAGCTTTGTTTTAACACAATCTGACCATAAAGAACTGATTTAGCTGGAGCTACAACAGGTGAGCTGACCCTGTTAAATGAACTTATAAGCTAGCTAGCGTTAGCCAAGTTTTCAGTTAGTCACCCTCACCTTTTTGTTGAAACACCCACACGCAACGCTCCGATTGATCGCAGGTTCCTGGAAATGTGTTGTTTTCTTGAGTTTTCAGACTTTTTTTCGCGAGTGTTTGCCAGTGTGTGCATTGTGTCACCATGGTAACTGCCGGACATTCCGCCATAGACATACTTGCAGAATACCCCCAGCATGGTGTCACTGCAAAGTATGAATACAACTATATTAAATTATATTGCGCATTATAGGACTTAAACACAGCTAATGTAATTCATCACACTAATCGAATATCTATGGATTTCAGGATGATGCAAAGTTACAACCGTTGTCGTAGCAATTAACGATTCAAAACTAAATATCATGTCTTATGAATGGTCAACCGTCCTCACAATGGCACAATATAACAGGAAGTTGAAATCTATGAAATGAATGTAATAACACATAATCAATAAATGATTATCTGGACTTAATGCAGACCACAAAACCTTTTAAAGAAGCACTCTGAAACTTTCCGGTCGAGGGGTGCGCCTGCTTGTCTGCACGACGATGTTACTTCGTCTTCTGGAATGTTCCACTGTAAGGCATTAATCGCACCTTAATTTTATTCAATTACAAGTATTTTAATGCTTAAAAATCCCTTGAAAAACATGCACTCTTACAGTGAGCAGGGTCGCCTCTCCCCAGATCTGAGCAGTAACTTGGCGTTGTTGGTTGGTCACCTGCTTGTTTCCATGGAGATGTTTAATGGCATACTGTGGAACTTTCCAGGCAAAGCAGTAACATCTCGATAAAGACAAGCCTTACACCAGAAAAGTTACATAGTGCTCCTTTAGTATCGTAATAAATTCTTCCTAATTGAGCTAACTTGTTTTTTCCTGGTAATTTGACAAAGAATAACATCTGAACTGTGGCATTCAGTTGAAAACACGTTGACCGAGGAAAGAAATATGATCTGACTCTACCTCTCTCCTCCTCCTCCTCCTCTGGGTCCTCCTTAAATCACTGCTCTAGTCTCTGCGCATGAACTGCCCGAAGCCTGCGTCCAGACGCCAAGTATCCTCCGCTCCCCAGCACACAACGCACTGCTGACAATGCCAAAAAACACCCTCATTTTCAGCTCCCAAATCAAAGATAAGATCCATGGATTTTTAATTACTTCCAAAAACAGAATGTAGGAATGTCGGAAAAACAAAACAAAAAAAAACAAAACACTAGCCTGCGTAAACTTATATGTTTTTAAAGTCTTGTTCTGTGCCAAATGGTCGTGTTCTGCTGAAACGCCCGGAGTTTATAGCTGACGAGGATAACTGCTGGACCAAACTGCAGCGCGTATAACCACAAAAGGATAAGGCCCAGTTAAAACAATGACTCCATATAAACAGCTTCATGGAAAAGACTGAGGCAGACTGTTTTGTGGTGTATTGTTAATAAAATAAATATTACAGTAACATTAGATATACCACATGGCTACTACATTATAATGTGGTTAAAGTTGATAAAAGTCAGTCTGGAATAATGAAGGAATAATAGGCAAAATGGACTTTTCAGAGCTTACTCAAAGTTATATTTTGAGTGCTCAGAAAATACAGTTTTACCTACACCCTATCTCCACCCATTGTTCTGTGTTTACTTGCAATTATTTATAATATTTGGACAACAGTGAGTAACTAAAAATTTTAGGTATCTGTACATTACTTGAGTACATTTTCAAGTGGGTACTATTTACGTTTACTTCACTACATTTGAGAGCAGATATCTGTACTTTCTACACTACATTTTTGAACAGGACTGTATTTTTTATTAGATCGTGAGACCTGCTGAAAAGTCTGAGCGGTTTATTTTTAAACCAAGTTCATAATTTGAGCAAACAAAAATATACAAAGAAAAACAGGTAGGAAAAAAGACTATTGATTCAATTGTCTCTGTTGAACAAAATTCAGTACAAATCTTTATAAAAATCAGTACATCTGAAACGTTATTAGATCTCAAAATCTGCAAGAAAAGTACATTTTGAAACGGCTACTTTAATACTTTTATTTAAGTAGATTTTTTCATGTGATACTTTTACATTTACTTGTGTGTTTTTTTGCTCCGGTATCTGTTCTTTTACTTAAGTAGCTAAATTGAGTCGTTCTTCCATGCAAACATTGTCTGGGTGTTGCAATGAAATGCCACTGAAGAGGTGATCAGCGATGCAGTTTTGCAAAGTCACTGGAGTCTTATAGTTTAATACTAAATAGGCCTACAGCATATGGCTTCTGTCAATTGACTGGCTTATAGTTGCTATTTTAACTCATTAAAAAAAAGAAACATTTTGACATTTGACACAATCTGAATGACATTCTGCATTTTGGAGATTGACTCCTGTCTCATTGCTCCTCTCCCCTGCTCCTGTCTTATTTTACTCCTGCCACATATTGCCCCTGCCACATTACTCTACATTACATGTCAAACTTTACTTCTGTCTCATTGCACCTGTCTCCTGCTCCCGTCTCCTGCCCCTGTCACTTTGCTCTTGTCCAAATCTCCTGTCCAGGCGTGTCTGCGTAGCCGTGATTCACTCCTTGACAGACTAGTATAGTGATAATGATTTAGCTTCGGGAGCGGCGCAGGTTGGTGATGACGCAGGTTACCACGGCAACAGCAGGAGCAGCAGCGGAAGTGGAGCATGCCACGCCGCAGACCTCCTCGACAAAGAAACAAGCAAAAGCATTAATCTATCTGTCTTATACAATCCTACATATATATACTGTTTTTGTACGGTCTGGCTCAGATGACATCACTACATTCATAGTTTCAGCTTCCGGTCATAGGCGCCATTTTGAGAACTTTTGTCCATTTAAATCTATCATTATACAAAGCTACATATATGTACTGTTTTTGTATATGCGGTGTACTGCTCTAGTTCAGATGACATCGCTACGTTCTCGTGTTGGTTTCAGCTTCCTGTCACAGGCGCCATTTTGAGGACTTTTGACCATTTAGAAGATAGAATAATTGTTAGAGCTGATTTTGACCTGGGCTTTTTACAACGTTCATTTAATTGCACGCACAAATATTAAAATTCCAGCAATAATTTTTACGGATATATTATTAAAAGTGCACTATGTAACTTTTCTTTTCATCTGCTCGTCTCTATGGAGGTGATATTGCTTTGCCCATAAAATATTCCACAGTATGGCATTAAACTTATCCATGTTGCATTTGTTCAATTACAGTTGTTGTTATTGCTCAAAAATACACAGACAAACATGCATTCGTACTGTGAGCGGAGTCACCTGCTTTTGTTCACGGAGATAGTTTAATGCCATACTTTGGAACATTCCAGGAACGTGTCCAATAATCAGGAAGTGTGCGTTAGCATGCGAGTTGTTATTAGATTTACTGTCACTGCAAAACTCCGCTCTGGTGTCTGAGAGTTGTGAAAAGTGCTTATAAACTCATCGTGGTGAATGTTTAGGATGTTCTGAAGGCGTAAGGTAAGTGAGGAATAACTTTGGACCACTGCAAACTGTTTAAAATGAACTAGTTCTGTTTTTCATGTTTTTAAGACGTAAAAATCAGCGACAGGATCTTTAATATAAACAATCAGATTTGTAATTTTGAATAGTTTTTATGTAAATTTCCCTGTGATCTATAGAGAAAACATCTCAAAGTCTTCAGTGTGGGGACAATAACATTCACTATCATCCCTCATATTCCATTTGTATGCAGATTTATAATAACAACAGATCCAAAAACTTGAAATATGGCACCAGGCCTATAAAGTTTTTAAGCAGATGGTAAAATATGCAAGAACTTCACAAATTTGGCAAAACAAAACTGAAATTAATCTATGGGCCTACAGGAAAAATAATGCAACAAAAAGCTGGTGCTGTCAGCTGTTTAGGATTTCAGAGGAGAGAGGGTCCCACAAAGAATTATGTGAAAAACTATACCTCGATTCCAGACAAAAACAGCATTTTATACTATTACTCAGAGGTGAGAAAGTAAGTCCAAAACCTGTACTCAAGTAAGAGTAGCGTTACTTCAAAATAAAATTACTCAAGTACAAAGTAGTACTACAAGTAAAAGTAACTTAAAGAGCAACTGTCGGGACGTAACATCTGATTTATAATTTGAAGTTAGTTTAATTTGGACAAAACATGAAATAATGCACAAAATCTGGTATTTAACAGTTACTCAAGTAAATGCAACTGAGTACTCCCCACCTCTGCTGTTACTCTACCACTGTATAGATAAATACATACAAAAGTAAACATTAAGATGACTCTAACTACCCATATTAGTGAGTGGCATCAGGTTAACATGCTACTTTTACTACTTGCAAATATATTTTTGGGGTACCATGTTGAACGATACCTGGAATTCCAGTATCTATATGTATTACTTCTTATATAAAATAACAAAACAGATTTAAAATGTTCATACACTATTTCTGTGAATGAAAACTGCACTATGTAACTTTTTTGGTGTAGGATCTGCCAGCTGCTTGTCTCCTTGGAGATGTTATTTCTCTACCTGGAATGTTCCACTGTAATTCTACCTCCATGGGGACAAACAGGTGACGGCGCCACTACGGCTAGTTACAGGTGAGATCTGTGGAGAGGCGAGTCCGCTCACAGTGAGAATGCATGTTTTTCTAGGTATTTTTTGCCGCTTGTATGGTATAAATTCAGTACTGTGGAAATTTCCAGACAAAGCAATAACATCTCCATGGAGACAAGCAGGCAGAAAAGTTACCTAGTGTAACTTAATTTACTGCAATAAATGAAATGATTAAAAATAGAGCATTATTAAAGAGAAAAACATCCAAAAACAGTGTGGTTATGTCAGTGTCCTGGTTCAGTGACTCATTTGGCATTTGGAGCTTTGGTGCCTACGGAAACGTGGCTCAAACTCTTCATCACAAAAACATCATTATGCCTGATATGGATATTATTTCAGCCAATGTTGTCAAAATGTGATTATCGGCAGAATACAAAAACATACCAAACATGCCAAGTGAATTTAGATGTTTGTGTTAGAATTTGCACATCTGATCTCAGTCACAACACCTAAGATAATGAATAGATTTAAAATAATCTTGAGCTGTATCTTTCACAAGTATAAGACACATAGACTAGTACACGCCCATGGACCACTATGAACCTACTGGACGACTGAGGGATTACACAGATATAAGGCCACATGGTAATATAAAAGAAAATACTATGATTACTACAGTGTGTTTTTATTATCATCGTGATATTGGATTGTATTGAGTATCGAGTTTATCATCGGATCAAAATCGGGTAAAAAAGTTTGTATCGTAACAAAACTACACTGTGATATTTAAAAAGTGGCGACATGATTGTTGTACAGTGACGGATGAAGTACTCAGTTTTGTTCCTTGAGTAAAAGTACAGATACAGAGGTAAAAAGTTGCTCAAATAAAAGTAAAAGTCTAAAAATCTACTTAAGTAAAAGTATTGGAAGTACCCGTCTAAAAATGTACTTGTAATGTAAAATTCAAATCATAAGAAAAGTACTTTTTACTTTTCAGTCCAGTTCAAAATGTAGTGGAGTAGAAAGTACAGATACCTGCTCTCAAATGTAGTGAAGTAAAAGTAAAAAGTATCCACTGTAAAATGTACTTAAGTAAAGTACAGATACCTAAAACTTCTACTTTGGTACAGTACTTTACTACTTGTTCCTCAACATGGATTTTCAGTTTCGTTATTTCTTTCAAAAGCATCTATCATAGAGTTACATATATACACCCCTGCCCTCCATCTCGAATTATGACATCAACTTGTAGAATGTTGTGAATGTAGCCTGGGTAGAGGGTTTTTGACTGTATAAATCATCTCTTAAAAACCTTCTACTTAACCAATACCGCTGTAGTACTTCCTGTTTCGCTCCTCCAGTGCACCATGGGACTGTAAACCCATTAAACACTTTGCAGACACAGATCTCCGACTCCACCTCCGCTGCAGCATGGCTCCACTCTCAGATATTTACTATTCCTACCGGGACAATAGTCGTTATAGTGACGACATGTAAAAGGCCAGGTTTAACTTGTACCAAGCCAAGTGAATGTGCTTATAAACGGGGCTGAAAAGTTTGGAGGAAATATCAAATGACATTTTTTCTTTATTTTGCAGAAAGGATAGTAATTTGATTTGCTATTTATTTTTTTAAATCATATATATTTTTTTATTTTTAAAAGTTCAGTGTATTTAAATATTTATGAGAAAACTGAAATTTGAACTGTTTAAATCACATTACATATTTGGAGAGTTACGTATGTCCAGGTTATCAAGTTTGTTCTAGAATAGTTAGGCATTTCAATTGTGATTGTAATTAAAGATGCACTATGTCACTTCTTTGGTGGGGGTTCACTACCTGCTTGTCTCCCTGGAGATGCTATTGCTTTGTCTGGAATGTTCCGCAGTATATTATTAAACTTCTTTCTTTATTTTTTTTTTATTCAATTACATATGTTTTAACTTGGCCTGATGGCTTCACCTGTTTGTCTCCATGGAGAATTTAATTCCATACTGTAGAAAATTGGAAGGCAAAGCAGTAACATCTCCATGGAGACAAGCACTTGGCAGACCCTCCACCAGAAAAGTTACATAGTACACCTTTACAAACAAAACAGGTGTTACAATGAGTTTTGTCTCCCATAAATGGCAAATGGTCACATTTTTATATAGCACTTTTCCACCTTCAAGAACTCCAAGCACTTTACATCAAGGAACCAGTCACCCACACGTTCATACAGACACTGGGAGTGGGATTTGAACCACCAACCTTCAGATCAGTAGACAAACACTCTACCAACTGAGCTACTGAGCACTCCAACAGGAAGCTCAAAAAAAGATAATTTCAAAGATAGATAGATAGATTTTGAGCCCTGTGTCCCCTGTCCCAACAGATTTATCCAAAACCATTGATTTGTCCCATTTTTATACAAGACATGTCCCAGGTGTCCCTATTTTTGACCAATCTGTTCCCTGCCAATAGTAAGGAGGGGAAAATATTGTCATTTGTTTAACTAAAATACAGATAAACATACTTGAAAATGAGCATAAGAAAAAAAAAAAAAAATGTTACGCGCTGCCAGTTTTGAATTTTGAAAATCTGGTCACCCTATTATACTCTCACAAAAAACTCAAACTCCACACTGCGACATTTGTCCTTTTGGAAATGTGTCGAAGCGTTGTGCAGTTGTCATGTGGAGACGGGCCTATTGGGTGCCAGTGTTAGCATACATTAGCGGTGAGTGAGCTAGCCTGGTGTGATCCTGGAGAGCGAACATGCTCGCGCTGAATGCCAGAACAGCGGGAGGAGCGTTAGCAGCCATGGCTAATTAGCACTTGGATCGGGAGCGTTGACTGGAGTAACGCAGGCTTCACACTGATTATTTCAGCCCTGTTCAGATGGAGCCAAGTTAGCATCACAAATGAGACAGACTGGAGCTAGACTTTGGCTAGACCTGATTTGTTCATATCACATGGTACAAAAGGTCAACACACGTCTTTAGTCCAACAAGAATGTAATGATTTCAAGCTTAAACATTTCAAAACTAGTTCAGTCATAGTTACTTGAATGATATTTTAACCAATCTCAGTACATAATTTCCAAGTAAATCGAAAGACCTTTGTCCTTATCACCTGATCATATAGAGATGAAATGTTAAGCGGTTTTATTCATTCTTTATTTCACGTTTAACTTTAAAGGTGCGCAATGTAACTTTTCTGGTGGGGCGTCTGTCACCATGGAAATGTCATTCACACAGAGCAGTACAAGGCTAACGCTACATGACGCAAGGCTAATGAGGAACGCTGACAGTTTTATAATGTGGGACATTTGCAGTCGCCATGGTGACATTAAAACTGTGTTCAAATCTAAAGCGCCGCCAAGGGAAGTCCCACTCCCTCCACTGTGGTGTGTTCAAAGACTCCAATCACAACTCGCCAATTTAAACACATTTTAATGGCGACATATATTTACGTTCTCTATTATCAGCAGTGACCTTTTGTTTTGGTATTTGGATTTTTAAAGGTCTTAAAACCCATAAACTAGAAATATTGCAACTCCCAAAATAACATTGTGAACAGCCCAAGACCGCACTGTAAAATGTTAATGGGAAACGTTTAAATCTGGTTTAATTACTTTTAATAGATTTGTTTAACTCAGTTTCAAAAGCATTATTTTCAGTTATATAATGTGTTTTATTTAGTCTCATACACAAAATCTATTCTAACATTATGACTTTTTCTGGCTTCAACTTTTTCTGGCTCCTGTTTCATATCTGGTGCAGTTCTAAATGTTATAGATTGTGTTTAAATGTGTACACTCTATGGGTCCTCTTTATCTGAGGGAGTGACCGGAGCCCTATACTCCACCCAGAGCCCTGAGGTCACCTGACCAGCTCCTGCTCCCAAAGCCAGGCTGAAAACCCATCTCTTCTCCCTGGCATTTAATTCTACCTAGTTACTTTTATGTGAAGGACTTTGGTCAGCTGAAGTTGTTTTAAATGTGCTATATAAATAAACTTGAACTTGAATATTCTCATTAAATTGCGAGTTCCAAATGTTCTAGTTTAGCCCGGTGTTGTCTTCATGAAGATAGATAAGTTTAATACGATACATGACAGGCGTAGCTATATTAGCGCAGTTTTACCTGAGTTGAGTGGCAGTGTGTGGAAAAAAAGTTGAGAAGAAAGGTACAAAAATACAGGAAGTAGCGCTGAGTTCTAAAACATAATACCTCTACCTCATGGAAGAATAATAAAATCTGGAAGGTGAACACAAAATGGCGTCGTATTCAATGGCCTGTGCTCATTGGCGCATGGGCCCAAAAATCATTTTCTCTTCTGCATTACTTCCTCAATACCACCATGTGATCAGAATCAGGGCGCTGGCCGCTAGAGCGGAGCTAGTGCGGGCTCAGAGCGGGGCTAGGCTAAATCTTACAAAGCTAACTTTTTGGCACTTTGAGGATTCAAAAATTTTAAATGTTCATGTTGTGAAAATACAGAAGAATCCCTACACAATCCAACCTTTGTGAAAGCTGTGGATGCCCTGTCAGCTGAACAAGGGCAGTTTGAATTCTCAAAAAAGGCATTGTGCTCTATGGAAGAATTCTTTCTGGGCCCAAGCTCCAGGGACCTGCAGTACCTGGAGTGGCCACTAGTTGATCTCGCCCCGGGACAGAGGGGGAATGTCTCATCCCGTTCTTGTTATAGATCTATGCTCTACCTCTGTCATCAACACGGAAAATTGTCTACAGAATGCAGAAACAATTTATGCACGAGGAGATCATTTATTTCTAGCAATTCATTTAACAAAATAAAGGTATTGCCATTTATTATTGATATCATCTATTGTCTAATTTCACATGTTTTGGCCCTTGTAAACATTATGGTTGCTAGGTAACAGTGATGGAGTTACTTCTACATATGTCATATCTGCTGCCCATGTCCAACCAGAAAGTAAAACACTTGAAAAAAATATAATGATGTTAACGGTGTTTTATTTAAAAAGATGCATCCACACTTTTAAACTTACCCAGATTCATCTTGGCAACATAACTTCATTCCCACCATTATCTGCGGAGTTTTATTGCGTTTGGCCTGAGATAAGAGCCCGCGCTGGCAGACCCTCAGTCATGGTGCAGGTGTGTGGAAGTGTAGTCATGTGTTCTCATTCTTGGACAGGACTAAAGCACTTAAGGATGCCATGTGCTGGAGAGGATCATAAAGACTCCATTTTGTTGGTTTGTCTCAGCTTGGTTTAAGAGTTTGCATTAGACCCAGGTCGTTACAGATTTAGCCCAAAACTTTAATAGATCATTATGTTACATTTTGATCTAAAACAGCTTTATAATAGAAACAGGTTCACTGACGGCCCCACCTCTTCAAAATGATGTTTTAATGTAGCAAGCAGCAGATTTTCATATACGTTGTTGAAAATTTTGACGTTTTTTAATTGTACAGGTATGACCCAGAGTCTGAATTTCTGGAATGATCTCAAGTAAAGTGGGCGGAGATAGGGGGTAGGTGAAAACAGAAATTTTCTAAGCACTAACGTCTCAGCATTACTCAAATATACATGAGTCAGTCTAATAATCTAATAATGAGTGAACAGAGTTATGACATCAAAAGCTCATAAAAGTGAATTTTACATATGTTCCATTTACGGTGCACTTACTTATCCATCTTCTGCATTTGACCCATCCTTCAGTACCACTGTGAACTGTCAGGAGCACTGGGCGACCGCCGTACAGCTCCCGGGAATATAAACAAACAAATGAGTGAGGAGGAGATGGAGTGGCTGAAGAGGGTGGCTGTTCGGCTGCTGTGGAGATCAGAATTCAGATTCAGATTCAGAAGCAGGGCTGATACAGTTGGAGGACTGTGTGCGGCACCGGCTCTGTGTTTGACGACGGGAAAGACGATCAGACTTGAAGGGGAGCGTTTAGCCTCTTGTAACAGGTCTGTAGTGAAAATAACTAGCGGAATAGGCCTGTATTTACTACCTGTACAGGCTGGCCACGGCAAACGCGAGGATTTCAAAAGTAAAAAGTGCAAAATGACAGTCTTTCTGAACCCGTGCTCCTTCAAACTACACATATCTGCCCCAGCAATGCGTTGTGCTGATATATATGCCCCCAAAACAACAACAAATAGGCCTGTCACGATAACACATTTTGAAGCGCGATATATTGGCACGAACAATAGATTCACCGCGATAAACGATAATATTGAAACTACATTAAGCCGCTGACACAATAGTAATAACGCAAGATGATCCCAGTAAACCATTTTTAAAAAGACGGCATCATTAAAAGGCCTGAGCTGCAACAAAGAACGTTCTATTATTGGTCATAGAAGTGACTTATTCAACTTTTTATGGCTCAGATGTTATCGGTGTACAAAAATACCCCAAGTCTCCCCACTTTAAGAAGAAAATGTTCACACGGTAAATATCAAGCCCCAAAATATATACAAATGCATGGTGTCTATGTGTTTTTCTTGTGTGAAATATGTGTGCAGTGTGTTTGCCATCTTAGCGGACTGTGATTGGCTGGCAGTGACAGGTGACAGGGCAACGGTGTTTTAACAGGAGGCTTGGCGGTTTGGCTTCCGTTGTAATGTCCTTGGGCAAGACACTTCCCCCACTTTGCCTATGAATATGGAATATGGCAGGGGAGACTGATGATAATAACATCTCCTGGATATTGTTTTACACTTTGCATTGTGGGTGCTAATGTTGTTGGTTGTAATTTAACGCTTGTACTTTCGTAGTAATATAGTAATAGCTCTAATAATATCCGCCCGTACATTTGTATTGACTAAAAACTTCCTCTAATCGCTGACTCCGCTAACTCCGAGCTTGTACAAACGATATAACTAGAACTTTCTGTCATGTTTAACGCCGTACTAAATATTCTAACTCACTACTCGCTCTGCTACTACTACTACCCCTATGTAGGCATTAGTCACCATGTTTGATTTCAGTTTATTACATCATTTGTTCATTTATTTTCTTATCATTTTGTGTTTCCTTCTATAGGCTGTGCGTTGTTTCAGAGCATCCCAGTGGAGGTGATTTCGTACAGAGAAATGGGACCTTCAAACATTTAAGACTTTTTGTATTGACTTTTATGTGTTTAGGTGACAGTTTTAAACATGTGAAAAGAAGAATGGACAAATATATTTTTAAATGTAAAATAAGACGATGGAACAGTTTGATGTTTACTAATAATGTTAATAGTAACTTTAGCTGTTGCTAAAGGTAGAACATGTGAGCCTACTAATTTAAAGAGGGCGTATTATGCAAAATTCTTTTTTTTTTTTGGCTTTCTACCATGTTATAACGTTGTTCCCTCATCAAAAACATATCTGAAGAGGTTTTAGATGTCATCCATGTAAGTTTGAGTAATTTAGCAATCTCTTCCGAACCCTTCTTATGGTTAGCTGTAAGATTCTGTCCAGTGCTCCAAAAAACGAAAGTGAAAAATATAAAACATGCTAACATGTTGTTCTCAGTGAATATAGCATTTTCATAACAATAGAAGGTAACATGGTGATCTAAATACCCCCTCTTTAAAAACATTACTACAGTTTTACCTTTTACCTTTAGTTCAGTAGAGATTGGTAGTTTCAGAGCTGAAATCATCCAAATGATTCTAGTGAAGGTGTATGGAGTTTAAAAACACAGTGGGGCACTTCTTGTATCATCACATGACATCACAAGGTGGAACAGAGTGTTTTCTGTTTGAGACAAGAACTCTAAATATGCAGGGTTTGTGTATTAAACATGTGAATGAAACAAAACTCAACTCCAGATATGTTTCTGATGAGGAAACAACATTATAACAAAGATCAGAAAATAGAGTAATAGGGCCCATTATTATCAAAGACAACATGAGCTGCAAAAGACCTGAGAAATATATATATATTTAAAGTAACATGAGGTCATAGCAAAAATATGACCTCATCCACTTCTTAACTCAAATGCTAAATGGAGATTGTTGTGATTGGGAATATCAAAAACATGTATTACTTTTTGTCAATATTGCTCACCTATAATTTTAAAGACGTTTATCTCATATCTGAGAAAACAATTTGGGTTTGTTGATGAAAATTCCTACCTTTAAGTAGGCGGGCCATCTGACCTAACAGAGCCAAGTCGGCCAATCAGAGCCCCTATTCTGTGAGAATTTAAAGGCTCCCAAAGGATGAATTATTCAAGGCACAGGGACAGACAAAGCCATTAACCCACATGTCTCTAAAAACACTCTTCCTCTCCTTCTCTCTCTCCCTCCCTCTTCTGTCCCTCTCTTCCCTCTCTTCTGCTCCCTGTCACTCTCCCTCTTCTGTCTCTCTCTTCCTTCTCCCTTTCTCCTCTCCTCTCCTCCGGCTTCTCCCCCTCTCTCTCCTCTCTCTCTCTCTTCTGTCCCTCTCTTCCCTCTCCTCTCCTCTCTCTCCCTCTTCTGTCCCTCTCTTCTCTCTACTCTCCTCTCTCTCCCTCTCTCCCCCTCCTCTCTCTCCCTCTCTTTCTTCCTCTTCTCATCCCTCTCTCCCCCTCCTCTCCCTCCCACCAAAGTCCGGTGTGGTCCAGTATTATGCATTTTCTTTTCTTAAAATCACAGTTACAAAAAGGTCTTTACCAAAATGGCGTAGTTTGTAGTTTAAAATGGTTTACAATATGTAGTCTTCTTGGCTCCAGCCAATGGAATCTAATCGAGGCTACTAGTTATAGCAGTTAATTTAGAGCCAAGTTGCGTTTCATGGCAACCAAAGAGCCAATCAGGAGTGAGGTTGTTGAATGTAGTACTCATAGTACTTGTCAATCAAACCTGTTGCTAATTGTAAAAGAATTGGGATCATTTCCCAGAATTCCCTAATGCTAATCTAGTGTTGGTTTAAAAACATGAATCCCAAATCTAATCACATGATTCTGCCGTTATTGTTCCATAAACTACATTTTCCACAAATGATTCACGCCCTACGAAACATAGTACACTTACAGTCATGAAGAACTAGTCTAGTCTAGTCTAAGTCTGCATCAAGAGCAGAACCCGGATCAAACCAGGTCAAGATTAAAGGCAGCCTCAGTCAGTTGGTGAAGGCGAGCCGAAGCCCTAAGATTTGCTAACAATTCCTCCAGTATTTCATTCTCAAAACATTGATCATAAAACAGTAGAAATGGCACAACATTTCTCCACATCGGGACTGAGTTAAGAGGCTTTCCTTGTAATCGATCTATCCAAACACTGAGCAGTCCAACAGTGGCTTGGCTCGGCTCAGAACAGAACTGTCTCATTAAAACAAAGCTCTGCAAAAGCAGTGGGTGAAAAGCTTTGAAGAATCCTCAGTTTGTGTTTCGGTTTGGCACTAGATTATTTTGAGTCCAATACAGGAACAACAATCTATTAATCAAAGGGATCTCCAAGTAACTTTCATCTACCTTCCTTAGAACAAATATAAGAACAGAAGGCGGTTGGTAGTGAACTACAGTCACTCAGGAACTTTATGTAAGATTTTGATTTAAATTTTTGTAAACTTGACTTCTGTGTATGCCCAGATATGAGGTAAACATGTTCAAACCAAATATATCTTTTACGGATAATAATTGTAATGATGATTTATTCTGATGATGACCAAGCTGTTTATGTTATAATTTGGTGTTTTGGTTCAGAAAGCAGAATGAGTCTTACATGAGTCTCTCATTTGAGTTGCCAATTTCAAATCATAGACTGTTTATATAAATGAACATAGCTAACTAGCTGCCGCGTTCCAAACAGGAAATGAGCATGGGCGCTTTTTTGGCTCTACCGACTCCGGCTCCAATTCACTTTCTATTGAAAAACCTCTCTCCTTAACTGCTGCTGTCAGGTTTGTCATTTTGGTCTTAAAATGTTCGTGTTAACCCCCCTCTACATGATCCTGGTGTTTTTACTTGGCTATTTTGTCTTTAAATCAAGATATGAACATTAATAACAGACCAATCAGGCGCCTTCTTTCC
>KN486657.1:299-43440 GCA_000787095.1 Periophthalmodon schlosseri
CTGTAGTTAAAAAAAAAAAAAAAAAAAAACATGAAGAAATCATTTTTATAGTTAAATTTACTGTAATATTGTACTTAAAGGTTGGATTCTGTTGTTTTGCAGGACCTGGTGGGAAGTGCGCCGCCCCAGAGGAACTGGAAGGGCATTGCCATAGCTCTGCTGGTCATCCTCATCATCTGCTCGCTCATCGTCACCTCCGTGATCCTGCTGACCCCTCGTGAGTAAACAGCGGCGGGAGAGAGGCAGAAACACGCCGCTGTAGAGGTCACGGCCTGTCGGGATCATTACTGTATCGACTTATCGTTCAGTGCGAGAGACTGGACGAGCGTTTTTGTTTTTCCTGTTCTTTTTACTCTTTAAGTACATTTATAGAGGGGCACTTTAATACTTTTACTTCAGTAGATTTTTTCATGTGTTACTTTTACTTTTACTTGAGTATTTTTTTTGCTCCGGGATCTGTACTGGACATGGAGCTATACAATAATGCAGACGTTTAGATATTTCTCTCTCTCTCTCTCTCTTTCTCACTCTCTTGCCCCATCTCTCTTTCTCTCTCTCTCTTTCTTTCTCTCTCACTCTCTCTCTCTCTGTCTCTCTCAGTCTCTCTATCTGTCTACCTCTTTCTCTATCTGGACATGGGACTATACAATAATGCAGATGTTTAGGTATTACTCTCTTGCTCTCCCTCTCTGACTCTCTTGCTCGCTCTCTCACTCTCTTGCGCTGTCTCTCTTTCTCTCTCTCTTTCTCACTCTCTCTCTGAATCTCTCTATCTGTCTCTCTTTCTCTCTCTATCTGGACATGTTACTATGCAATAATGCAGATGTTTAGATATTACTCTCTCATTCTCTCTCTCACTATCTTGCTCTCTCTCCCTCTCTCTCTCTCTTTCACTCTACCTCTCTCTCACTCTCTTGCTCTGTCTCTCTCAGTCTCTCTATCTGTCTCTCTTTATCTCTATCTGGACATGGGACTATACAATAATGCAGATGTTTAGATATTACTCTCTCTCTCTCACTGTCTTGCTCTTTCTCTCTCTCTGTCTTTCTCTCTCTCTGTCTCTCTCAATCTCTCTGTCTCTTTCTCTCTCTCTCTGGACATGTTAACAATAATGCAGATGTTTAGCTCTTACAAAAGGATAAATCAGCCCATATAACACATAACATTATTGGTGGAAGTTCACTGTTTACCAGGGCGACATTTCCTGTTATATTTCCTGTTAGATATTACTCTCTCTTTCTCTCTCTCACTCTCTTTCTCTGTCTCTCTCTCTCTGTCTTTCTCAATCTCTATCTGTCTGTCTCTTTCTCTCTCTATCTGGCCATGGGACTATACAATAATGCAGATGTTTAGATATTACTCTCTCTCTCACTCTCTTTCTCTGACTCTCTCTCTCTGTCTTTCTCAATCTCTCTATCTGTCTCTCTGTATCTCTATCTGGACATGGGACTATACAATAATCCAGATGTTTAGATATTACTCTCTCTCTCACTCTCTTTCTCTGACTCTCTCTCTCTGTCTTTCTCAATCTCTCTATCTGTCTCTCTGTATCTCTATCTGGACATGGGACTATACAATAATCCAGATGTTTAGATATTACTCTCTCTCTCACTCTCTTTCTCTGACTCTCTCTCTCTGTCTTTCTCAATCTCTCTATCTGTCTCTCTGTATCTCTATCTGGACATGGGACTATACAATAATCCAGATGTTTAGATATTACTCTCTCTCTCACTCTCTTTCTCTGACTCTCTCTCTCTGTCTTTCTCAATCTCTCTATCTGTCTCTCTGTATCTCTATCTGGACATGGGACTATACAATAATCCAGATGTTTAGATATTACTCTCTTGTTCTCTATCTCACTCATGCTCTGTCTTTCTCAATCTCTCTATCTGTCTCTCTGTATCTCTATCTGGACATGGGACTATACAATAATCCAGATGTTTAGATATTACTCTCTTGTTCTCTATCTCACTCATGCTCTGTCTTTCTCAATCTCTCTATCTGTCTCTTTCTCTATTTGGACATGGGACTATACAATAATGCAGATGTTTAGATATTACTCTCTCTCTCACTCTCTCACTCTCTTGCTCTTTCTCTCTTTCTGTCTCTCTCAACCTCTCTATCTGTCTCTTTCTCTCTCTCTCTGGACATGCTAACAATAATGCAGATGTTTAGATATTACTCTCTCTTTTCTCTCTCTCTTTCTCTCTCACTCTCTCTCTCTGTCTCTCTCAATCTCTCTGTCTGTCTCTTTCTCTGTCTGGACATATTACTATACAATAATGCAGATGTTTAGATATTACTCTCTTTCTCTCTCTCACTCTCTTGCTCTTTCTCTCTCTGTCTCTCTCAATCTCTCTGTCTCTTTCTCTCTCTCTCTGGACATGCTAACAATAATGCAGATGTTTAGATATTACTCTCTTTCTCTCTCTCACTCTTCTTGCTCTTCTCTCTCTGTCTCTCTCAATCTCTCTGTCTCTTTCTCTCTCTCTCTGGACATGTTAACAATAATGCAGATGTTTAGCTCTTACAAAAGGATAAATCAGCCCATATAACACATAACATTACTGGTGGAAGTTCACTGTTTACCATGGCAACATTTCCTGTTATATTTGTATATGCAGATTTCAGATGCAGATTTCTGTTGTTAGAACACGTGTATCTCTCTGAGCCTGACATACCATTATTTCAGCCTCCTACTCACACATATACAGCATGAGGTTCTGTGTATGTGTTTATCTAACCTTGGCTTCAGGTGTGGGCAGAAAACCATTTCCCTTTATACTTCAAACAGTCTCACAAAAGAACGTCCCAGCAGGGCGGCGCCAGTGAGGGCCCGGTGTGGCATTTGGGCCGGCGCTGGCTGTGGTTCTGACATAAGGTGACATTTGGCGAATTGTTGGAGAAAAAGTCAAGGAGCGTTTTTGGCGTGTGGGGAAAAAGATTTGTATTCAGTCAGAAATTTTCTTTAAGATTAACGCTTTGAGTCCGTGGTAGCGTTGTCACGATCGTAAAATTTCAAACTAGATTTCAATACTAAGGAACAGACTCGATGCTCAATGCCGAGTCCGATACCACCATGATAATAAAAAACACTTTTTCTTAAGACAATAGTAGAGAGCGACGTGTAATGTGTTTTTTTCATGCCTGATGCCGATACCGATTGTTTCGAATCCAGAGCAGCCGATGGCCGATAAGCTCTGCTGATATTTTAGGGCAGATTTTGATCATTTTGCTCCAGTGATGTTATTTAAATTTACCACAAACTGACCCACAGCGCTGTTTTACCACACGCCCATAAGAGAGCTGCGTAGTCATATTTTCTGCCGTTTTCTCTTCATATTAAAGTGTTAAAATAAAGCTTTGTGTGAATTTTTTAGGCAGGAAATCGACCCAAAACTAAATATGGGCCTGTGCTGCAGATTTAAGGCTGACAGCTGATACGCTAAAAAGTTCAAATATCAGCCTGATATATCAGCCATCCTATATATCTGTGTATCTCTAGACAACAGAACATGATTTTCAACATTAAATTATAGCACTTTCTTTTATATTACCATGTGGTGTTAGATCTTTGTCCCTCAGTCGTCCAGTAGGTTCCGTAGTGGTCCATGGGCGTAAACCAGTCTCTGTGTCTTATACTTGTTCTGATGCAGCGCAAGATCATTTTAAAGCGATTCAGGAAAGGTTCATTTCTGTCCAGTGGATGTGACTTTTTTAGTATTTTGTTGTCCAACCAATGATTTTTATGTCGAGAGCGGGATTCGAACCACCAACCTTCAGATCAGTGGTTTTAGCATCGACTAGTGTCTGATTTTCGATACTTTTGACGACCCTGGTCCTCGGTGGTGGACTTTTCGTGTAGTTCTCGCTTTATCTTTTTCCACAATATGACACAAACAGTTACACCCCGAACGACACATTACCCCTCACTGCTGTTATATTTTTGATAATGAGGGAAAATTGTAATCTCTCCAAGGCTGATCATACTTGTGTAATTATGCATAATGCTTCGTCATAATAAGATATAATTTTGTGAGAGCATAAATAAGAGCAGAAACAGCTCAAAAGACGAAAACGGCCCTGATAATGGTTCATTAGCTGCAGGAGAGTTCACTGTAATTTGTTGCATTTAAATATGCCCCTTATTAACAAAAAACGTGGTCATTTGGAAACCTACCATGTCCCAGGTTTTCCTTTTATCCCTCGAACTTAAGACAGAACACGTGTATTTCACAGACGGTGGAGTTTCTGTGGTCGCGCATTGATTCAATACAAAGTTGTTGTCAGCGGCTCATAAGGAGGAAAAGAGGCTTTTACGTAGAAAAAGAGAGCTCTTAATGGAGATCCAGCGCAGGATGTGGTCAATGGCACATCGGAAATACAATCTCGAATATACTTAGGACATGTACTTACACAGAAGTCTTATTTTGTGAATAGTAGCTGTGGACGATATACAAATGTAATACTGCTTACTTTCTTACAAAGGTGTAAAATGTTCTGTTTTCCATGCGGCAGTGGCCATATATCACACTATGGGAAAAAAAAACAGCTATGTTCTGGTCATTTTGGACACATTTCTTAATGTGTGACCCCCACTCTGGGTATAATAGAACACTGATGCCATCACATTGTTCGACTTTGCTTTAAATTTCTTATCTATAGAATGTTTGATCCCCACTCTGTGTCTAGACTCTACTAACTAGACTCTGCTTCAGGCACCACTTAAGACTCTTCCTCATTGACTCTGTTTTGAATGTTGCTGGACGCCGCCTTTAACCCGACTGTATTGCTGTAACCGACAATAAAGATCTACAGAACGATCCCCGTTCATCTGCGCCTGTTCTTCGTGCACCAGAACAGAAACCGACATAGCCAATATCCATCCATCCATCCATTTTCTTCCGCTCATCCGGGGCCGGGTCGCGGGGGCAGCAGTCTAAGCAGGGACTCCCAGACTTCCCTCACCCCAGACACGTCCTCCAGCTCCTCCGGTGGGACCCCAAGGCGTTCCCAGACACAGTCCCTCCAGCGTGTCCCGGGTCTTCCCCGGGGCCTCCTCCCGGTGGGACATGCCCGATTGGCCATAGTTAATATGTTTTATCCAATTTATGCTTCTAACCCTCATGCCCCTAATGTGAGATAATCCCTGTAAACTATTTGATAAATTAGGATTAAATATCTGACAAAAATAATCTGCCACAGCATGATGTAATCTTCATTTATTCAATTACATGTTTTTATTGGCAAAAAAAAAAAAACTTGGCGTGATGCCGCCACCTGCTGGTCTTAAGTTGTATGAAGTTTTGTGGCTCATTACAAGCAAAGCACCACCTCCATGGAGAAAGAAGGTACTGGACCCTCCGCCCCTTTAATGATTCATTGATATACAATTTGTACATTGTTAAAACTTGTGCAATAAAAGTAATAATTAAAGTAATAATAATAAGTAATAATTTTGGTGACAGGCCGAGTCATAAACTATATATTAAAGGGCCCGTATTGCTGATCTGAACTACGTTAAAATGTTGTTTCCTCGTCACAAACAGACCCGGAGTTGTGTTTTGTTTCATTCACACATGTTTAACACACAAACCCTGCAGATTTAGGCTGAGTTCTTCTCTCAGACTGAAAACACTCTGTTCCACCTCGTGATGTCATGTGGTAATACTCAAACATGTGTGAATGAAACAAAAGGCAGCTCCAGGTGTGTTTTTGAGGAGGTAACAGCGTTATAACACGTCTTAAAGCAAAAGGCAACTCCAGGTGTGTTTTTGAGGAGGTAACAGCGTTATAACACGTCTTAAAGCTCACGAGAGTCCATTTTGCGTAATATATGACCTTTGAACCTGCGGGAATATGTTTGCTAAAGGCGATTTGGTCTTGTTGTAGACTAAGTGGTGGACAGTGTCTTACCGGGAGACGACAGTATTACATTGTCCGCCCACTCGGTGCTGTTGAATGTAGATTATTATGCAGTTTTGCTTTCCTCCGTTTGTCAGACTGGCTCAATATCAGAAATTCAACAGATAAAAAGAAATAAGGCCCCCCTCCCGTCGCTCCGCAGCTCCGTTCCTAAAAGAAAGCGTCCAATTTTTTTCAAGTCGATAAGCACTTGACAAAACTTGACGTGATATTTACACAGCACCATCTCGCGCTCAGTCACAACACGGCGCATGTTAAAAAGCTCTTGTCAGTGAACGGAGCGGCCCGGCCCGTCAGACCGAATGCTTCCGCGTGCTTTGTTTTCCCGAAGTTAACTTGCAGACGCGGCACTTCAAAACCGCCCGTACACCTGCCCTAAGCCGCCGCGCCGTCGCCCGCCCCACCCGCGGCCGCTCGACCCGCTTCAGAGCTCATTTAAAGTTGCAGGAACAGAGGGAGTCCAGAGTCCCGCTGTTCAAAACGAAGCTGGCAGATGTGAACCGAAGCTTTCAGATCAATAGAGCAATACCTGGGGCCTCGTGCGTGTTTGTGTCTGGCTCCAAATTGCTTTAGCTAAAGTGAGGGGAGCTGCTGGAGATGGTATCTGAGGAGAGCGCGTCTGTGACAGGGCATGTGTGAGTCTAAGGCCCCCCGAGTGAAGTAATACAGAAACAATAAACTAAACAAGTCACTCACTACAAGCTAGAAACTCAATGCATTATAAACAAAATGAATTCAATCATTTAAAGTTGAGGTATTCCACTATACGTACTTAGATCACCGTCTTACCTTTTATTGTTTTTCGAAAATGCCACATTGGCCGAAAACGACGTATTCACACGTTTGACTCTCCGAATACGCGCTTTTCTCTCCGTGCTAAGTCGCTCCCCCTTCTGAGCGCTGTCACGTTACAATCGGCATCGTTAATGAAACTACTGCGCATCGCATCAGGTTTGTGACGTAGGCGTGTGGGTGGAGCTTTGGAGGTGTGGAGAAGCTGGCCAATGTGGTCAAAAGCAGGAGGCAGACTCAGAAAATTCCCAGTTAACAAAATTTATTGCAATCACCGTGGTAAACCGTGGATAAAATAATACATATTTACAAAAAATAACTGTGCTCAACTTAAGCAAAAGCAACTGAACTTAATTAATTGAGGAAAAACCCACATGTGCCAGGCGACACTGACGTTCTCCCGGAAAGACTTGCGCTGCTTAAATACCCTCCTAAACAGAAAGCTCCTCCCCCCAGGTAAATACCATTCACTTTACAGGTGCTGTAGGTATAACTTTAGGATCTCACAATCGACTGCGGACTTTTGAGGACCCTTTAACCAAAAGTGTTTAAAAATAAAACTATAAACATTGAAACAAATACACAAAGACATTGAAACAAAAACAAAAAAAGAACTTAAACCAGTTCTCCCCTCCACATGGTCCGGCCCACGACCACACCCAAGGCTTTAAAAATGGCCGACATAGGACACGCCCCCTCTTTGTCTGGACCATGTGGAGATTCAGGTAAGATTAGATGCAGGTGTTGAACTGAAATGAATAAATTTAACCAAATAAAATCTCTGTTTAAATTAAAGGTAGACTAACTAAAAGACTAAACAAACCCGGGATGGTTATGTTTAGTTGTTTAGTTGAATATTGAAAAATGATAGGAAATCAACAAATGTGTGAATATAAACAAAATGAAGGTGAGATTAACGAGACAAAGGTTCACTTTGTCACAGTGGGATTGTTAAATGACTCAGACGTGCAGGGATAGGGCTGGTGAGGTGGGTGTTAGGAGCCACTTTGTCCAGGGGAGGTGGCACGTAACGAAATGATGTCAAAACCGGGCGTAGAACAAAAACGGGAGCGTGGAGAGGTGGTCAAAACAAAAAAATTTTGTTACAAAAGGTGTACAAAGTAAACAACTAGATAATACAAAAGTAAACTACAAATAACTAAAATGTCGCTGCACAACAACAAAACAATTATTATTATTTTTTTTTTCCATATTGATCTATCTCAATTTTTCGATTAGATTTTTTTTCCATCGTATTGAAAACAGACTGGTTGACTTGAGGCATAGAGAGCAGGATGTCAGGGTCACTACAGTTTTTATTTCGTGTTGATTGGACCGATAATTCAGAAGAAACTCACATTTAAACTTTGGAATTACTTTATACAAAATATTAAGCCTAAAAGCACGTGCATGAAAACGGCAGAAACGCGAGCAATGTCCATGTGCTAAATTAGGTCTTAAGTTTCAGTCATTAACAGTGAGAATGGTTGTTTACTTTCTGTAAGTTGGATTATAATAAGCACCACAGGAGAGAGGAGAAAATGTGATGATCAGAGGGAGGAGGGCAGACGGCACCACACAGAGGGAAAGACACTGGACCTTAAGTCAGATTGTGCAGATTTAAGTCAAAACTTGTGAAACGCAAGGACACATGAGACGCAACAAAACGAGCTTTGACCTAAACAAGAGAGCGGCGACTCTTCACCACACGCTCGCACTGACGCACGATTGGCTGCAGACCTGTCCGTTAAAATTGCGCGACTCGAGTTGATCTTTTGATTTTTGGCACAGTCCTATGCACGGACGACGTCTAAAACCTCTTCAGCCGTGATTTCTTTGAAGGAACAACATTATAACATGGTAAAAAGTTCCAAAAAGTCGATTTTTGCATAATACCCCCTCTTTTTAAAAAATACTTTCATACAATTCTGCCATCCATTTATTATTAGAATCAGTAGAAACCATCTTTCAAAGGAAATTAAACCATTAGTATTTTTAATGATAGAAAAGTGGATCACTCAACCATGGCTGTTAAACAAAGGCAGATTAGTCAGTGTCTATTTTGGATATAGCTGTTAATTTCGTCTGGAGAGATGGATTGTGACGACATTTTAAGATATTAAAGGGGTCTATTTTATGCGTTTGTGTGGGTTTAACTAATGTACACCACAGCCTCGGTGTAACTTTAACACAATCATAACATCTGTATCTGCTGCCATATAGAACACTTCATGCTTCGTACTTTGTGGTACTTCCAAAACACTCATTTCTTTCCATTCAGGTGACCAAAGTAGTTTTAAAAGCTTGAACAATGTATAATATAAGACTTTACAACAGTATCCGGCAAAGTCAAAGCCAAGAAAAGATCGCGTACTCAATTTACATCCTCTTAAGGAAGTTCTGAACTATGAAATGTAAACGCAGTCAGCCTCAAAGTCCTTTAGAAGACGATGATCTACTTCGACAACCATAGAACCGGCGAAACAGATACTAAATCCAAAACCCAGGTTTCGTGGCAGACGTCCCGAACACGCGCCGCCACGGGCCGCAGCCTCTTGTGACGTAACCTGCCGCTCCCGTGTTCTTTGTGTTTGTTTCTGTGCACGTTCTGTTGCTGAGTCCCGGATCCTGGTTAGCCTCTAGTTGGTCGTAGCTGTCTCTGCGCTGGGTTGAACAGGCACCTTCCCGCTCCACCGATCCCGGGAGTTCCACCTGATGAGGCACGTCCATTAAAACGGCCTGTCTGCCTGTGGCGCGGCGGCTGGATCATTCTGTTACCGCTCGCCGCCCGACCGTGTCTCTTGTCACCCTTTAAATTGTTACGCGGCTGCAGTGACTTGTGTACTATTTTTCGTTGAGACACTATGTTCTTGTTATTACGAACTTTGTGTCGCTTAAAAATACAGTAGTTTGTAAGTCCAATTTAGTTCAGTTTGAATTGTTAGTTTTTAATTAATCTTTTGTAGAATATAATTTTTAAAAACTGTTGAAAATATGACCAAATTTGATACATTTTTGTTTGTTTTATTATTTTTATCACTTATATTTTTGTCAATTAATAAATTACAGTTTTTAGTTAATGTTAACGTCTGGTTTCTCGTTGCTTCTCTCCTCTAGCTGAGCCGGTCGTAAAACATGCTGCATATCGTACATGTTTAACTGATATTTCCCTGTTTGATGTTGTTGTCAGGTGAAGATGACAGCCTTGCCCTTAAGAAGAAAGTGACTGTGGAAGACGTGTTTGGCCCAGACCTGCGGATCCATGACCCAGATGCTAAGTGGCTGAGTGGTGAGTGCGGCGCCCGCTTTTTGGCATTTAGCGCCTGTCTGCCTCCAGAGGAAAGTGGGCATTTTCTGACACCTCCGGACAGGTACGGCCGGCCATAACTCTGAGTGAGGAGGCGGTAAATCAGACGCGCTTTCATAGCCTGCCTGTCCGAATCAAAGCATTTGGTTTTTCCTTCGTGCATTTTGATCAGGATGGCGCTGTACAGTCGTGATGAAACTTGAAGTGGGTTATGTCACTAGATAATATCCCATAAAACAGACAAATCTAAGATAAGAATGACTGTATTTGTACCCGTTTATGTACGTGCGTTCACCTCTTTAGCCTTATTTTCACTAACAAGGACCACGCCACAGGAATGGTACACGATAAAGAGATTTATTGGATATGAATAGATGTGGAGGCTCAGGAACGCGCCTCAGTAGATGTTTTCTGAACAAAAGACCATAGGGTAGGAGGGAGGGGTCGAGAGAGCGGAGACAGACGGTGTTTTGCCGGGACAGGCTTGTACAAAGGCAAGGAAAGTTTATTTGTACAGCACAATCTGTACACAAAGTAATTCAAAGTGCTTTACTGAATAAGAAAGACGTTAAAATCACAATACAAACAAATCAAAACATAAATAATCACAAATAATCATCATAAAACTGGCATTAAAAGAAGAGTGCAGCGTAAAAATCTTTCATAAATAGGGCTTCTGGGTAATTAGAGGTGTGGTTGAGGTGATGTGGTTCGCTGGAGAGGAGCAGCAGCAGGAGGAGGAGGTTGAGGCGAGGTCCTGAATCTCAGTTAATCATATTAACTCCAAATTGAAACGAACAGGATGCTCTTGACTAGGTTAATGAATCAAAGGAATAACCTATTTAGCATAAATATATACAAGTAAACTGGAGCCGAGTGCACAGCTGGTCGTAAGGCTCGTCTTAACCCTACGCCCGCTTTAAAGTTACGACCAGCCTATAGTTGGGACTAGTGCAGCCGCCAGATTTAAGTCACGATAACATTCTGAAGTGCGATATATTGTTGAAGGAAAAACGATAAACGATAATATTGAAACCAAACAATAAAGCAGAATTATCCGCCCAAAACTATTCTAAATGTACAGTATTATTAAAAAAACATGAGCCGGAATAAATACATAACAGAATGCAACACTTTAGTAGTCAGTTTGTGTCTATAATGAGTCATAGAAGTTCACAGTTCAACCCTCTACAGCTCAAATCTCATCGTGGTACAAACGAATAACCAAAAGTCAATATAGTAATTATCATGAAATGCTCTCAGCGCTGGTTCTCACGCTCCCCTCTTCCTTTACTCACAGACCCTGTACACAGATGTGCTTTCCTGTCACGTTAGTTAGAATTAACAGTAAATAATCCAAGACTGCAGCGAAACTTAACAAGACTGAAGTTCCTCCGCTGTGTTTGGACGTTCTGCTAATGGCGGATAAACACTGTCACGTTAGTTAGAATTAACTAATCCAAGGCTGCAGCGAAACTTAACAAGACTGAAGTTCCTCCGCTGTGTTTGGACGTTCTGCTAATGGCGGATAAACATTTCCCGTGGCACTTACAAAATAAAGGTCTGTGTTTTCCAGCTATAGAAGCAGCTTTATTGTGACAAGTTCTGACACCAAGAGGTCATTTACCAGGACAGATGAGAAATATGTTCCCCTTGCTGTTTATTTGCATGTAAGTTTTACACGTAGCCTTATGCAGTTCCTTCTAATAGATTCATGCTGCAACTCCATTGGATAATTTACTGTTAAGCTAAAGAACATTTGATGTATCCAGGCAACAAGCACAGAATCCCCCGTTTTCTCGTGAACACGCAGCTACGACTGGTCTTAACTTGAGCTGGTGCACTCAGGAGGGAAGGCAAGGCCAACAGTCCTAACTCTGTTCACTGCGTCGGACGCAGCTAAGCCCGGCGTTAGGACCGACTCAACTTAACCCTATAATGCCAAATGTATCAAATCTGATACAAGCATTTCTGAGACCTAATGCATCACCTTATGGTAAAAACTTCACTCAAAACCCTCTTGTATCCAATGTGATACTTGTCTTCCACCCCCTGGTGGACACCTTTATCACTACAACAATTAAAACAGTGCATGGGACAATCCAAGATGATTTAATAATAATTTTTTGTATTTTATTTTTTTTCAAATTTTGTGAAAGGGCCAAATAAAGGTTCTAGATTCAAGAAATCAGAATTTTCTGTCCATTATTTCTGGGGTCAGGCATTACAGGGTTAAGACCAGCCACTCGGTCACTCTGAATATTTAAATCCAAGGTTACGTTCAACAGAGTTGCTTTGTAGAAAAGTTCAGGTCTCCTTTAAGTATGGTTTTAGTATTTATACAATCTATAAGGCAAATTGATTGATGCTCAGGGTCATCAAAGGTTTGGAGAGTTTAATAAAATAGTAGTACAAAAAAAAAATACTAAACATTCTTGCTACGGTTTCTCATCCAGGGTTGGACTATGTTGTTGTATTATTCATTATTTATATTCTTCACTAGAAGCAATAATCATTACAAGGCTTTGCTGAAAAAAGTAAATTGAAATGTTCTATTTTCATTTTAAATATGAATTCAAACAGTGAATGCAGTGTGTAGGCTTTAATATGCTCGGCAAACGTGTGTATTTGTAAAAGGAAATAAGCAGAAAAAGGTCAATCTAATGAGCTTGTTCTGTGCGGCGTCATTGATTGGCTCTTTATGTTGGAACGGCTGATTCTAATGAATACTGCGCTCAAGAGGGCTTTTTACACTCTTCATTTCACCAACACCTTTGAATGGAGCATGAACCTTGTGGTGATCCAGCTCTTCTACAGTAACGCTAACAATGAGGAATTCACCCAGTCTCCCAGTTTAAAGCTACCATCTGGAACTTTATGATTATCTTACCAGTTTATGGCAAATATGCAGGACAGTTTGGGGAAATTTGGGGGCCTGGGGTAAGCAACCTCACGTAGGCCCCCTTTAATATAAATGAATAGGAAGAGGGTCAAATTCTGGGCCCCTAAGACCTTGGGCCCCAAGACAACAGACCCCTTTTTATGAAATCTGTTCAGTGAAATCTTCAGTTTTCTGTATATGTAAGTATAATAAATACAATGTTCCTCTAGTATGTGACCAGCTTTATAAACTCAAACTCTGTGAATGATATGGCATTTGTCCAGTGGTGGAGGAAGTAAAAGTACCGATACAGTGGTAAAAAGTTACTCAAGTAAAAGTATCACATGAAGAATCGGCTTAAGTAAAAGTATTTAAGTACCTGTTTGAAAATGTACTTTAAGAGTAAAAAGTAAAAGTATTTCACGCAAGTGTTGTTCATTTGCCAAAGTGTTAAATGTAGTGATATTGATTTAAAAATGAGACATATTTTGTTCAACAGTAACAATACAAATCAATTTAAGTTTCTTATGCATTTTGTGTATTTTTGTTTGTTCAAAGCTGAAACTTGAACTCGAAAACTTTAGTCAGGATGTTTCCACGAACAAGGTAAAAATATCCCCTCAAATTATATGAAAAGTACTTTTTACTTTTCAGTCCAGTTAAAAAATGTAGCGGAGTAGAAAGTACAGATACTGCTCTTGAATGTAGTGAAGTAAAAGTAAAACGTATCCACTGTAAAATGTATTTACGTAGAGTTTTTAGGTATCTGTAATTTACTTAAGTACAGTACTTTACTCCATGTACTTCGTTACCTCCCACCACTGCATATAAACCAATATAAAAACACTTTATGCTCCAAAACAATTAAAACTAAATATAGATGGAAGTGAAATTGGCTCATTTTGCTTTTAAAATCACGACTTCGCCGGCCTCATGGCAAACGTGCTCAAGTCATTTTTCTGTCTCGTTCTACTCTCCAGACCCTTTTGTATCTGTAGGTGTCCTCAGCCAATCAGAAAGATCTTTACATCCCAAAACACAAACCGCTCCACTCATCTTATTAACAAAGACAGTTTATTTTTTCCCAAATAAAACAAGAAAAATGACTTGGGCTGTTGTTCTGCGAGGCTCAGAGTTCTTACATTGTGACCTGGGTTTAACCCCCTTCACTCGGAAAACCTTTGACATTCCTGGTCTGAACTTGTTTTGCACGTTTCCAACTCCAGTGAACACTTTGCCCTTCCCACTGCCTGTCTGTCACGCCCTCACTCTTGATTACTTACATTAGGGCCTAATTAACACGTAATTAGTGGGGTTCCTCCGCTCCTCCCGCGCCCTTCGCTTACAATGGTGATGAAATTGTCCTCGGCACCTGACGGGAGCCACGCAATCAATCGGGTGACTTTGCATCTTGTCAGTTGTGTTAATGTAATCACGTCCCATTCTTAGCTAATGACCTTCTGATAAGCAGTCTGATGGCGCTCCACCGGCCTTCATCAATATTTGCTGCGCTTCATTCACGGGGCTGCGTAAGTGATCCCCGCTGCTCTTTGATCACAGCTCGCCTCTGTAGAACTTTGGCTTCACCTCCGAGTTTCTCACGCACTCACATTCAAAGGGTTTGACCTTCCGACTGAAAAAAGTCCCACCGACAGCCTGGACGTTTCTGTGTTCGTGATATAGAGAATTAAAAATGAACTAACTCTGGGTTACCTGCGCCCGCTGCTTGGTGTTGTGCCTTTTTCAGCTCTCAGCTCGCCCCCCGCTGGTAGAACTTCATTTTGTGTTAAACCTCCTCCTTGTTTTTAAATTCAATTTATTTTGTATACTCCAAAAACCCAACAGCGGTCGCCTCACAGGACTTAACAAAATTGTTGATTTAACCAACAGAAGGTTCAAAACAAACAGCGATGTGTTTTTAAAGCCGCACATTTTAACCAGCCTCAGTCTGGTCATTTCCAGTGGATGAAGTCCTGTTGCTTTTTATGTTTGTATCTAGTAATTTCATGAGTACCGTATTTTCCAGACTATAAGTCGCACTTTTTTTCATAGTTTGGCCGGGGGTGAGACTTATACTCAGATGCGATTTATATGTGAAATGTTTTTTTCTTCATTATTATGCATTTTTTGGCTGGTGCGACTTATACTCCAGTGCGACTTATACTCTGGAAAATACGGTAATTTCATTTTTTTACTTGTTTAACTTAGAATAATATGTATGTAAATATAACACAAAGCTAAAATGTACAGAACAACTTTTGAAAACGTCTGGGTACTGCATAACTCAGGATATCTGTGTAATCCCTCAGTCGTCCAGGTTTGATCCACAGTAACAGAAAAATTCTATTCTGTCAACCGGACAAAACGTTTTTTGAGTGAAGACGTTTCGCTGCTCATCCAAGCCGCTTCTTCACTTCAGTTTGGTTTGAGAGGGGAGTTAAAGAGGCAATTTTTGTGAGGAAAGACAATCCATCTCTGGACTGGAATGGGGGGCTTAGACGTCACCTATCTCCTGTTTATAACTCCATCCTCAGACGTAAATCAAAACAAGGAAAACAGTCGTGACAGCCAGTACGGGAATATGTTTGAGATCAGCCATTAGGGGCCTGAATGATTATGCAAAATATGACTCGGGCACGGTTCAGTCTTGGGGTAGTAGGTGTGTTGGTTTCAGGGTAGTTAGCTCCTCCCTTCAGATCTCACCAGAACTGGAAAAGCCGATTGAATGAGCAGCGAAACGTCTTCACTTCAGAATAACTTTTTTCTTTTACTATTCATTCAACAAACACAGTTACAGCAGATACGGGGGTTACTTGTCCTTGTTTTATCGTGCTCAGTTGCGTTTCCCCTCCGACGCTCCAATTTCGGCAGCGCATTTAACGAGATGAAAACACTTGTGTGTGAATGGCGAGCGGCAGCGAAAAGATTTGGCTGTGGATTTCTGATAGATACAATTTCGTATTCCTCTTTCATAAATTTTTTGTTGATTATTGCGTCGCCTGCTTAAAACTTTCAGTGTGTAAAACCAATAAAAGATGGTGGTTTGAACAGAAGATGTAATTAAGCAATTTCGTAACGGCACATTTGTTCTTTTGCTAATAGCCTTTCTAGCATTACAAGCTAAAAGGAGGCGATGATTTGTGATCAGGAGGCACTGGAAACACAATACTCACATTTAACAAAATTCAGTGGCCGTGTCCGAATGTCTGTAGCCCCTAACCCCTCGGTCACTACATAGACCTGCTCTCTTTAGCGGACTCGGGTCATGTGACTTAGTGAAAAAAAGCCAGTTAAACTCTGACTCTGATTTCTGTCATAAATAACCATCAGATTTGATTGGCACACAGATATTTATGCACTAATAATAACCGTACAAGATGTTGTCAAGCTGGATCTCACGTAAATGGATTGGATTATTCTTTTTTTTTTAATCTGAGATGTGGAAATTATCGATCTCTTGTCTTGTCAAGCTGGATCTCACGTAAATGGATTGGATTATTCTTTTTTTTTTAATCTGAGATGTGGAAATTATCGATCTCTTCTCTTTTAATGTTAATTTTATGATGATTATTTGATTATTTGTGTTTTATGATTTATTATTTTGTGATTTTAAATGTTGTCTTATTCTGTAAAACAATTTGAATATATTTTCTGGAGTATAAGTCGCACCAGCCAAAAAAATGCATAATAATGAAGAAAAAAACATATTTCACATATAAATCGCATCTGAGTATAAGTCGCACCCCCGACCAAACTATGAAAAGTGCGACTTATAGTCCGGAAAATACGGTACTTTGTGTACGAATTGTGCTGTACAAATAAACTTGCATCTGTTAACAGTTAGCTAGCAACTTTTTACAGTAACGGTTTATTTAAGAGTGTTTCATTCATAATCAGGATCAACAGTGCGATAAACCAGCGCTTCCATCTGCTTCATTCAGTCGTGTCGTGTCCAGTTAAAGACCCGTCGCCGCGCTGTTGTTTTTCCAACTCTCGCAATGCATTGTGGTCTGCATTGACCGGTCGAGTGACCACTGATACTTTTCAAGGTGCACTGTGGGAACTTTTGAGCGCACTATTTTCTCACCAACTCGACATTCGGACACCACTAAAAATGGCGTGACCCCTAAATAGTGCCCCCTGTAGGGAATAGCGTGGACATTCGGACACAGCCAAAGTTTATATTTGTTTGAGGGATTAATTTAGACTTGATACAGCTTTAATATCTGGCACTGCGTTTCTGTTTCTGGTTTGAAGATGTGAGGAAAGAGACAACATTTAGTACAAGGAGCATTTGAATCCATTAGTTATCCAAGTGTGTGATGTACGCTTCATGTTCCTTTATAAAAACATGACCAGTGTAATGAGAACCTGTCTAATGTTCTTTTAATTTTCCGTGGCAGATTATGAAGTGCTGTATCGTACAAGAGACGGGGACGTTGTCAAACTTCATGTCAACACCAAAGAGACGACGATCGTGGTGCCCAGTCAGTTGTTTGTGAGTCCAATCAAAGGAAAAAAACTTGTTAGCGCTCCACTGAAGCTAACTGTCAATAATGCTGTGTTTTTTGGGTTTTTTTTCCCCATGATCAGGACAGATCCAGAGCTGTCAAATACCAAGTGTCTCCAGATATGCGGCATGTGCTTTTTGCTTTTGACACGAAACCTGTAAGAACATCTCTCACCTGTCGTCTTTCGTTTTCAAAGTTTTTGTTCATCTTGACTTACCTGATTGGTGTCTGTCTGGTTGCAGATCTATCAGTTCTCCTTCCTGGCGAAGTACATCATCTACAGCCTTGACACGCAGTAAGTTGTGTTCTGCTCCTTCCCCTTGAGTCGGAACATTACGTCCTTAGCTTGACCGAATGTGGCCACTTATGTGACTCCGGCGTATTTACTGCCTCTGCTGCCACTTTGTAGAATTGCATTTAAGTCTGTTTTTAGCCTTTCATCCATCTATGTCTGCTTATATCCCTACTGCTGTGTCGGTGGTGCACACACAGAAGTCAGCTGGTGCTAAAAATGGCTTTGGATGATTGATGAAGCTTACAGTTCAGGAACAAGCCAAAAACATGACTTTTATTGCTTGAGTGCATTTGTTTGCTGCTCTACCATAGTGTCTAGAAATATTGTGACAGCTTGTGGTGTTTTACCTCCACAGGGAAACTTGGCCCCTGAATCCGTCTGAGGTGCAGGATGCAGTCCTGCAGTATGCTGCATGGGGGCCGCTGGACCAGCAGCTGGTAAGACGCTTGTTCCGTGAGATTACACTCACCAGAAAGGGGAACTCGCGCCAAGTGTCCGAGCCAGCCCGGCATCGCAGGGAGGCTCCGGCTGATTTATGGTTTGTCACGGCACGGAACAGAAATGTTGTAGAGATAAAAGGTTTACAACAACTGAACTGTTATGACCCGATAAGTAGCTGTCTTTACTCTGACCTCCGTGGCACCAGCAGCCAAATAATGTGAGTGTGTGAACTTTGGGATAAAAAGGAGCTTGAGGGAGCCGCAGAGGCAGATGGCGTCTCGTGGCACATGCTGTGTTACTGGCCAGTGTGGGGTAGGACACATGCCACTCAACAGTGTGTGGCCATGACATTCTCCTATTGTGGTCAAATGCCAGCGCCATCACAGCTGTCAGCAGTGTTCTCTAGAGCTGAGAAATCTATTTATCACATCTATTTGTGTCACTATATTTATTAAAGTAGGAACCCAAACTCATTTTTCAGTTTGAGGCAATTTAAACTTTTCAACCGTAGTTTCACAAAAAATGTTATTTAATGAATCAAATTATTCAGATTTGTATGGAACTCTGCAAACTTGACAGTCTTCTTAAAGCATTATACAGTCACACTTCATGGACTGCAGTGGCAATATACTCTGCATCTGCCCCGGGGCTGAAAGACAGATAAATGACTGTCTTTCTGCACCATCGGCCTCTCTCACCGAGGTTGACGATGTTTGTGTTGGTTTTACGCATTGGCTGGGTACTTTGAACGCCAATAAAATGAGGGACAACTAAATCAAGTGACCGACGTTAAACCCAGCAGTGAAAATGCCTTCACTGGTTGTTGAAATAGTCTTACTTATATCTGCGCTCAAGATTCCCCCTTTTTCTTTTAGAGCTACAGAGATTTAAGCACAGCATAATCCTGTTATTATGTTCTACAATTTGACTTAATCTGCCAATTTGCTCTGTTCTTCGGAGACGGCAGACATCAGCGTCTTTTATCGGCTCACCGTAAAGCTCCGACTCCTTACTAATTGTTCCTATTTGCTTAGATTATATTGAAAAACATTTGAAGTGTGCGTAGAGACAGTGAGTGGGATAAAGATGCCTCATTTGCATATGGCAGTACAGAAAACGCGATTGTTCCTGTTTGATTGGCTCCCAAGTAACGATGTTGATGATTTTTGGGTTTTGTACGTCGTTATTTTCCTTCAGAACCCGAGCGGTTTATCCCAGGCTGTTTGATCTGCAGCGAGTTTTTCAACCACGTTTTAATGTCGCTGCTCTGCATTCACTGGGATTAGGCCTGTCACGATAACAAATTTTGAAGAACGACGTACTGCCGCAGAGATGTATTGCGATAAACGATGATATTGAAATGACTCTATCCCACTGACGCAATAAGAATAATGCAAGTTAATCCCACTACACCATTTTTAAATAGGCAGTGTCATTAAGTGTTAAGAGCTGCAACAAATAAACAGCAGAATGAAGCAGTAATTGGCCACAGAAGTTACACAAGTTATTTGAACCCCCTACAGCTCAAATCCCATCGTATTACAACAAAAACATGGTCACGTTTTTATACAGCGCTTTTCCAGCGTCAAGGCTCTCAAAGCGCTTTACATCAAGGAACCACTCACCCTTTCACACACACGTTCACACACCAGTGTACGCAGACACTGGGGGCGAGGGGGGGTCAAGTGTCTTGCCCAAGGACCGTCGCCATACCCAAAATCTCCCCACTTTTACAAAGAAATTTACGCAATATAGTAATTATCATAACAGGGTTAATTGGTAAACTGGCAAAAAACACGTCTACTTGAGTCAACAGATCCACATAACTACGACTGAATAAAATAAAATGAAATAAAATCAAATTAAAGTTGTGATCATGTGAAAGAATTGGGCGTTTGTGAATGAAAACACAAGTCGTTCCCGCGCCTCTGATCTCGGTGGGTATCTTTGAAGCCGCAGCTTTCATGTACCCGGTCTTTCAAAATGACGCCTCTTTCTCCCGTAGCCATTTTTAGTCTTTTAATTCTTTGATGAAAACATAAACGTCTTCTAAGGTCATTTTGGATCTTTTAACGCACAAGACAAACTCTACAAAGTGTTACTAAATTGCATCTCTTGAACGGTTTTTCTGAAGCTTTAGGTAGGAGCCAACTCAGACGTGTAGAGTTTTATTTTTCAAGCGGTTTATGTGTTTGTAGTGTTTTTTTTTCTTAACCTTCCACCACTTCTTGCTCCTTACAACCATAGAATTGATCTGTTTTCCTGAGATGTTGATTGTGCACTATAAACATTTGATTTTCTTGCTACAGCTATAGGTCATAACGAAGAATGTTTTGGATTATTTTGGAGGCTCATTTTTTTTATCGACTCTAGACTAGGACTGTCTTTTAAACTATTTTCCGCACGTCCCAGACACCACACTACACTTGAAACATGTTTGTTTGGCTTCTTCTGGCGTTATTTTCAACAGAACTGCGCAAGCACCGAGGTACAGAGGTAGAAGCACTTGAAATCAAATGTACGTTGTAGAAGAAAGCGAATATATCCAGTAAAATTATTCAAGTTCCCTATAATATGAAAAAAAAAAAAAAAAATTATAATGTATTGGATTTATATAGTGCGTTCCAAGACGGTTTACAGTGCATTATTTTTGTCTGTTAATATTCATAGCTTGATTTACAGACACAAAGTGAAATAAAAATACCAGGATCGTTAATATGAACATTTATGACCAAAATGACGAGTCTGTCCATTTATATATATAGTCTATGGTGTAGACTGACGGAAGCGAGGTTGCCAACCTGCACCTTTCCCCTCCTCCAATTGCCAACACCCACGTACACACTATTTTCACACTAGGCAAGGTGGGTGAAGTGTCTTGCCTAAGGACACGAGGGCAGCTCTAACCACTGAGCCACTGTCGCTCCATCTCTGCGTAACTGTAGTTCGTTTTCTTCATTATAGCACATTTATATGAATCATAACGTAAAATCAGCTTTTCATTAGTTTTGATTATTTCCTTTAAAAATTGTGCTGCTTTGGTGTTGTAATTTCTTATTTTTTGCTATATTTCCATGGAGAGAAACAGGTGCCACCGTCAGGCCAGTTTACAGGTCAGATCTGCGGAGAGGCGACCCCAGTCACAGTTAGAATACATGTATTTTCTTAGCAATAAAAATCCCTGTAATTGAATAAATGCAAGAAAGGCGCCCTGTCATACTGTTAAAACATCTCCATGGAGACGAGAAAAACTACCTAATGCATTTTTAAATACAATTTTTAAAAATCTAGAGTTATCAAGCTACTTTCTGTCTATGACTCGGCAACACTGTAGTTAAGTCCCATCACAATCAAACTCAAAGCTGCGCTCAGCCATCACTCCTGCCAGAACATCTCAATAGGCACAGAGGAGAGAAAATGGCATCTTAAAAGATCTGTATTCACGCTGGGCCTTTGCAACTTCAGCATTTTGATCAACATCAAAAAGAATTCCAAGTTTGGTGAGGAAGCCAACTCCGACTGTAATGAGGCAAAAATGTGCTAATGTAATGCTCAAGGCAAGTGTTGACAGAGACTTTATTAGCTTTTAAGTGCCGTTCGGTGGGAGTCTGGGTCTGTATCTGGATAAAGATAAAGTCATGTTGAGACGGAGCTCCGCGGTGGGTGATGCAAAATGAATAGAAGGGTGAAAAAGTTCTAAGAGCAAACCTGGTGTAAGTCTAGCTGCTACACGCGTCACATCACGTAGTCGGTAATATTTCGTGTACTTTTTTTGTGTGTTGTCTCTCATCAGATCTTCATATTTGAAAACAACATCTACTACAGAGCCAGACTGGATAAGTCCCCCATCCGCCTGGTCTCCACCGGCAAAGAGAGGGAGGTGTTCAATGGACTGGCAGACTGGCTCTATGAAGGTAACACGGAATACGTTTAAAAACAGAACTTTATGATTTTGTACACGTGAGGTGGGAAGTTGGAATATGTGTCTCACTATCAATAATATGTTTAAGTCATGATTTTTAAAATGTATAGAAAAAAAATAGTATAGGTCGTCATTTGCAGTGGTGGAATGTAAACGTAAAAGTAGTACTATACTTAAGTACAAATTTTAGGTATCTGTACTTTACTTTAGTACATTTTAAAGTAAATACTTTTTACTTTCTACTCCACTACATTTTTGAACTGGACTGAAAAGTGTTTTTTTTATTATTGCCTGAGAGCTGCTGAAAAAGCTGAGGGTTTATTTTCAACACAAACAAATGTACAAATAAAAACAGCTGGAAAAAATCTATCAATTCAGTTGTTTCTACTGAACAAAATTCTGCACAGATCTTTATCAAAATCACCACATTTGAAGCTTTTTTACGTCTCAATATCTGCCTTAAATACTTAAACTTTTTACTCTTAAAGTATCACATGAAAAAATCTACTTAAGTAAAATTACCCGTTTAAAAATGTACTTCAACTTGAGGTTCTTTTTTGCCCTGTTATCTGCACTGTAACAAAATCCAGTATTTCTTCCACCACTGGCAATTTTTTTAAAAATTGAGACGTTTTGACTGGAATCCAGAAAATATTCAGTGTGAAGGTGATGAAATACGAGTAAAATTGGGTGATAGCACAGAATCTACTTCTAAGCATCTACAATAAGTCACTGTCTGTGTTCATTTATTTTCATGATGCTTGTGTTGAAACCAGTTGTAGACGTGACGTACCATTTTACATCCAGCAGCTCCATATGTAAAAATATATTCTTTAGTCTGTCCCACTTTAGTAAAATTCCAATTCAGTTCAAGTTTATTTATATAGCACGTTTCAAAACAACTTGAGCTGACCAAAGTGTTTTATATAAAAGTAAAAAACCAAAAAAACCAAATGATGCATAGGAAAAGTACAAGAAAACACCAACATATCGTGTGTAGCTGGTATTAAATGCCAGGGAGAAGAGGTGGGTTTTCATTCTCGGTCAAACTGTGTTAAAGACTGAGAGGAGAATGTATTTACTATAGAACCCGGCCTTAAGCTGTAAGATTTGCAGTGACTGAGCCGTTCAGTTAGTATTCTGCACGCTCCTAGCGCCGTGATTTCCAAAAGACCAAATCTTTGTATAATTGCTAAACAGACATTGTTTTGTAAGATGCCGCTTGTTCAGCTCATTTCTGACGACGTCCTGGGAACCATCCAATTCTCAAGTCCATTAGTTCAGGTTGATGTGCTCTGCTACAACAGAACAGCAGTTTACAATGGCCTAATGAAGAATTTTACATCAAGCACCATTCCAAGTATCTGGTAATGTGCTCACAATCAGCCGGCGACACAAAATATATACGATCATACGTAAAAATACATAGATTTATTTTAGGTTGTTATGCAGAATTGACTCCTGTGAGTTTTTAGCCGTGTTATGATGCTGTTACCTCGTCTAAAACAAACCTGGAGGTATGTTTTGTTTCATTCACGCACGTTTGAGTAACACTTTATTAGTCTGTCTACATCTCCAAAGCTCAAAATGCTCTGTTCCACCTTGTGATGAAGTGTTTTCAAGTTAACATCTACCTTTTACCTTTAGTGTTTTCTGTTTGAGAGAAGAACTCAGCCTAAATGTGCAGGGTTTGTGTGTTAAACATGTGAGAATGAAACAAAACACAACTTCAGGTCTGTTTGTGAGGAAACAATATTATAACATAATATGGCCCTTTTAACCTGGAAGGTATTTGAATTTGTTTTATATCTTCAGGCATAATCTAACTAATATTTAGAAATGTCCTGTATGAGACAGACGTAGCAATATAATGTGCTTTTTCAGGCTGTTTACCTTTAGTCCTTTAGTTGATTATACATTTCAATAGATTCTTTTCCAGACAAAGGTTTAGTTTTTCATACCTGACAGTTTGGACTCCTCACTAGCGCCTCACAGTGGTCACGTGATGTTGCTGTGACGTGTCCGGTCCGCCGATTTAAACAGGTTTCGGCGCCGTCTTCTTACCGGTGGAGCCAGGACGACGGCGCCATCTAAACCGGGACGAGGGGGTCTTTTTACTCTCACACACCTGGGATACTGTCCTGAAGAAGTCGGACTGTAGATGGCGCTGTCGGCCACCGGATGAACCACAATGGACTACTGTTTAGTTCATTTACTTCATAAGCATTTTTTATTAGGATATGAAGGGTTTACATGCACAACAGCAGAAAGTAGAGACCAGTTTATATCTTAATGTCCCGTTTTACATCTGAAGACCCTGTTTACCTGCACTTCTCTGTATTAGGGGTGGGACAATAAACATTAATATCGTTTATCTCGATTAAAAAGGTCGTCAATAATCGTTCGTGCGGCATTTTATATAATCGCTGACAAAAATAATCGCCATTATGTCACCAGAATCTGCAGAAAAGCTACTTCTCCGTTCAATTCAATCTTAAAAACACAGAATATCTGCTTCATAGCGAATAGTAAAAAAATACATTGCAAGTTATAATTCATAGACATGTCACTAACAAAGTACAGTATTATAACAGTTGTTTAAATATGGAACCTATTCAAAATTGTTAAAATTATAGTTCACCATATCCACAACATGTCTAAACTGTCAGTAACTTTCATAATTATCGTGATATAATCGTTAATCGCAATTATTTGGTAGTCGTGACACCAGATTTCAGTATCGTCCCGTGCCTGCTCTGTATGCAGAGTTTTGATTGCGTCTCTAATTGTGTTTTGATCGTACGTGTGGTCAGATTACTCTAAACAGCCTTGAGAGCCTTCTTTAGTTAACTAATGAGTTCGCAGAGCGTCTCTTTAGTCTTCCAAGAACTTCTTCAATGAACCCAGCTCTAGTGTTTATAGTTACACTGAACATCTATCAGTTTATCTCAACAAAATTACAAAAGCAGAAGAAAAAAGCGCGCTGTCGAGTAAGGCCTATAATGTAAATGGTAAATGCTGGCTATTAAGACTTGCTTCTGAGCCGCTCGCTAATTGGTTTTTCATTAATGGGATTATTTCTTTGTAGAAAACAGAGAGCGAGACATGAAAGACGTAATCCGTTTTACACTAAGATTAGTCCTGCTGCGGTTTGTTGTATGTTCACGAATTTATCACTGTAACAAACAGCTGTACAAATATAGAGGGAGTGTAGCCGAGTAACTTCTGTAAAAGAGGTCGCGTTGAGGCGGTTTGTCATTGGATTTACTGGATTTGAGAGCGAAGTAGCTAAATATTTAATGTAATTCTTGGAAATCTCGGTCTGTTTCGTGTCAGTTTCTAATACTATTACAGTACAGTGCAGTAGTCGGCGTAAGCCAGGGGTCTTATCCAAGTATCCATCACTTTTCTCCGTCCAATCATTTCCTTCCACTTATCCGGGGCTGCGGTCTAAGTCACGGACTCCCGGACTTCCCTCACCCCAGACGCTTCCTCCGGCTCCTCCAGTGGGACTCCATTATATTTCTGTCTGTGTCTAATATTACGAAAGTGTGGGGGGAAAAAAAAAAAAATCCCATTTCAGAAAAACCCACTAGTTTTGAAACTATTCATTTTGTGTTGGCAATCTGTCCCGAGCCTCTAGGCCGTGTTGCTGCAGAAATTGGAACCATCCTTTCAACACAAACTTTCACCCTAGAATTCCTGTCTTCTATCTCCCTCCACAGGTCAATTGAAAGTTTGTAATTACATAAATAGAACTCAGTAACCAATAAGTCTTTCTGCAAACAGACCTTGAAAATCTAGTTGAACTCTTAACTATTTTGTCATTCTTAGTATGAATTTCCAATCAAATCTGTCCCTGAGTGCTCAATGGTCGTCTTCATCACAGCATATTTGTTGTACTGAGCTTGAACCTGTGCATTCGGGTTTTTTTTCACTACAGAAATAATTACTTTCTATTGTTGATCCCAATGCCATTAAAAATAATAACAACACAAAAACTAATAGAACTCCTCTCCAAGGTTGTGACTATTTCAAAAGCCCATTGTCTGGTCTCACACCTACAGTAGTTACACAAAGGTGGTTTGTGTTGGTGTTTTGGGTAAAGCTCTTGTGCCCCCTGCTGGAGAAAGTGTGTTATCGTCCACGGTGTAACTAAAGCTGATGTGATTTATTGCAACGAAAAATGAATCATTGCACAGTGCCTCCAACTGTAGAGTGATGCAGTGGGTACAGTTCTCTGTCTGGAAATCAAGAAAATGAAAGTGAACTGGAATGAGGGGAGCTCTGCCGGGGCTGTCGCTGACTTTATTCTGTAAAGAATGAATTACTTTGTGTACGAAATGTGCTATACAAATAAACTTGGCTTGCCATTAAAGATCGCGAATGTTCTCCCAATAAATGTGCTAAATATTAAGTGAACTGCGGCCAACTTATTCGCTGCGCTCTTTTGCAGAAGAGATCCTGCAGACTCATGTAGCTCACTGGTGGTCTCCTGACGGACTGCGTCTGGCCTACATGACCATCAACGACACGCAGGTACCCAAAATGGAGGTCCCCTTTTTCACCGGGACACCTTACCCGAGCAGCTGGGAGTATCATTATCCGAAGGTAAAAAAATCTCGCTGCATTTTGACAGAAAGAGATAAATATTCCCAGTGATAACCTCCCTGGCCTCTGCTGTTTTGCTCAGGCTGGAGAGGAGAATCCTGCAGTGCAGCTGTCGGTGGTGAGCCTTAACGGGCCCCTGCACACGGTGCTCATGAAGAAACCGGATGACCCCCGAATCGGGTGAGTGACGAGTCCACCCACTAGTCCCGGGGCAGTGTGTGTGTGTGTGGGGAGCTCACATCTTCTCTTTGTTCCTTATGAAGCCGCGAGTACTACATCACCTCGGTCAAGTGGGCGACCAGCACCAAACTGGCCGTCAACTGGTTGAACAGAGGCCAGAACAACTCCATTCTAACTCTGTGTGAGGCCACCACCGGAGTCTGCATCAAGGTACGGAGGACGGCGGGGTGACGTGTGCCGCGCGACGCTTCACTCCAGTCTCTATTTGAGCCATGACGCCCTGTGTGAGCAAAATGACAGATATCACAGTGTAGTCTGAAACCTTGAGCTCCACAATTCAGTCGTTATGTTAATTCCACAGACAGAATGAACATTTAACATGATTACTGAATATTGTGTTGCACCGTAGATCCGCTGGCATCAGTCAGTGTGTGTAATGGAGTATTTAAACATGCTTGTCTTTAAATCTGGAGTGACATTTAAAGGTCCCATATTACACATAATGGATTCTTTTGAGTTTTAAATCATGTTTAAATGCTGTTAGCTCCTCAAAAACATACCCAGAGGTGCGTTTTGTTTCATTCACACATGTTTGAGTAATTCTGGTTTATTAGTCTGTTACATCTCCAAAGCTCAAAATGCTCTGCTCCACCTTGTGATGTCATGTAGTGGTAATTTTCAAGTTAACAGCTACGTTTTACCTTTATTTCAACAGAGAATGGCAATTCCAGGGCTGAAATCATCCAAATGATTCTAGTGAAGGTGTGTGGATTTAAAAACACAGTGGAGCACTTCCTGTATTACCATATGACGTCACAAGGTGGAATAGTGTTTTCAGTTTGCGAGAACTCGGTATGTTTGTGATGAGGAAACAACATTATAGCGTAGATCAGAAAATAGTAAAATTATTTTTTTACCCAACAAAAAATTATTTCAATGACAGATTGTTAAATAAATAAAAAATAATGTTAAATATTTGTTCCTTTTTTTTTTTTATGTACTTTATTTCTGCAGAAACATGAGGATGAGAGCGAGAGCTGGCTGCACAGACAGGTAGGGGACGGTCTTTGTGAGTAAACAGAAGCCCTGGGGGTACGAGCAGGGACTCGCTGTTCATACTCTCTCCTTTGTCTAGAATGAAGCACCGCTCTTTTCCCAAGACGGACACAGATTCTTCTTCACCAGAGCCATACCTCAGGGCGGGAGAGGGAAGTTTTTCCACATCTCTATGTCCACTTCTATGGTGAGTTATGGAGCCAAACTTTCTGCTGTATTAGACCAGAGGGAGCCGAGGTGGACCGTGGGTTTGTGGTTTGTGTTGCAGCCCAACAGCAGCACAGACATCCTTCAGTCGCTGACCTCCGGAGACTGGGACGTCACCAAGATCCTGGCCTACAATCACCAGAGGAACCTCATGTAAGATACCGGAGTCTTAGTCTATTACAGAGAACGCACTGAACCTGAAGCTCTGCCTTATTCAAGCCTTTATCCTTTACACTTGACGTTCTGAAGTGCGTTTGACACATTGACTGCTCATTTCCTGAATATCTCACTTGCTCGTTGAACTTTGGTACGGGAACTTTTAATAGAAGATCTCATGATTGCTTCCCAAAAATGGAATATATTTCAAGGACATGCAAAACAGGATACACTGGTACCACTAATGCGCTTTAATAATGTGGTGATAAACATTTATAATCCCACCCGCTCCTGTTTTTAATGTTTTAAATGGACCTATGTAGTTACTTGATTTGTTTGTTTTTATTTGTTTTGTTCTGCATTTTAACAGGGCGCTCATGAAAAAGAGAATCTGAGAACTCTCATTGGGCTCTTCCTGTAGAAATAAAGATGCATGAAATAAAATGAAAATTATTTGGCTAAAAATCTTGTCAAGATTTAGTTTAACTGAAGTAAATTCCTTCCTGGTTGGACCTGGGCAGTAGATGTGAGGAGAGCTAGAACTCAGCACTACTTCTTCAGCACTACTTCCTGTATTTTTAAATTTTTTTTCCACAAACTGACACTTTACCACAGGCACTACCCCACCACAGGAAGTAATAATAAGAAAAACATGAAAACCTGTCATGTGAAATGTAAATCTTATGAGACTTTGACATTTTCAGATACTTTCTAAGCACAGAGGACGACCCTAAAACCCGTCACTTGTACAGGTACCGCTCTGACGTTGTGCTGAATTATAACGGTAGAGATGATTGTGTGTTGTTCAGTGTTTGCTCTGGGTTACAGCGCGGACACCATCCCTCCGTTCAACCGCTGCTGCCTGTCGTGCGAGTTCAAATGTGGCTACGTCGACGTCTCCTTTAGCCACGACATGAGCTACTTCTTACTCAACTGTAAAGGTGAGCGGCCACCCCCCTGAATCGCTCAACTGTTGGTTAATATTTTAAATTTTACCACACGTATTATCTGTGTTGGTCGGTTTAGCCAGAAAACACCCAAAGATAGTTATTGTTTTCTTATTTTTATTTGGAAAAGGGGTTCTGTTCTATCGCAAGACGAGACCATAATATCATGACCGTAGACTGTGTATATAAATGGACACAATGGAGCCGACTCATCGAGCTCCAGCTCACTTTACATTGAAAAACTGTCACTCTTCTCCCTGTAACTGCCGCGCCTCGTCATTTTGCTCTTAAAATGTTCGTATTAACCCGCTCTACGTGATCCTCGTGTTTTTATTTAGCCACTTTGTCCGTAAATCAAGATATGAACATTAACCACACAGACGAATCGGGCGCCTTCTTTCCCCGAGGTCGCTCCCGCTAGCGTTAGCAACAGGTTTGACTGACAGCGTTGCTAAGCGCCCGCTCCCTGCTAAACCAGCAGCAGAGCGGGGGCGGGAAGGGGCGTTACCTTCTGCAGCCTCGCTCCGGATTGGCTCTTTGGTTGCTGTGATGCTCGCGGTCGGAACTCGGAACGGAGCCGAACGCTGTGGGTGACGTCACACTCACTTAGTCCACGTCTTTATCCCGTCTATGAACATGACTGATGTTTTTCCAATTTGAACATTTACATTTACTTTTCACATCAGAAGTGAACCAGGACTGACTTAACAAAGGTTCATTTTCATTCTGTGTGTCTGTATAATACCTCAGTCCTCCAGGTCGGCTTCGTTGCAGAAGGTTAAAAAATGTCAGCGAAAATAGCTCTGTTTAAAAGGTAAACGGTCACATTTTTATACAGCGCTTTTCGACCTTCAAGACACTCAGAGCTTTACATCAAGGAACCACTCACACATTCACACACACATTCACACACCGGTGTACGCAGACACTACGGGTGAGGTGAGCTGAAGTGTCTTGCCCAAGGACACAGTGACAGTATTCATCTGTGGGAGCTTTATACCCAAAGACATACCTTTTCATTTTTTTATTTAAAGTTGTTTTTTTTCCCCCACACATTCAAATGGCGAAAAAGTTGCCAGTTAAAATTTTTAAAACTTAATTTAACCTTCTGTCAGTGTTAAATTTTCATGTTTATGATTTAGACACAAACAGATGTGAGATCAGATTTATGAAGTCTGTGTTTTGGTGGTTTTCAGATTCCAGAACGGGGCGATAGAATTGATATTGATTACACTGTTCTTTGTGTGAAATATCCAAAAGGAAAACTCGCAAATGTTGAGCTTGATAATTTCATTCCAACAAAAATCTGCTTGTTAAAGACGTTTTGTGCTTGTGTCTGCTCTATAGCTATAATCTACGACTCTTATGTTATAGTTTGCACATTTTGAATTGCAATAGTCATTTAAACCAACTTAATAAAAGAAACAAGTCCGCTTACTTGTTAGAAAACTGCGGCGCCCAATGGGAGCTGACGTAGCTCTAAATGTCATCACAGCGAAGGGCCGGCGCCTCTTATGGATGGCTGCAGATCACACGAGCGAGCCGCGGATTTTTTTTCATTTGTACCAAACTGACTACACAGCGCTGCCGAATCCTGCGCGTGTCATCGATTAAGAAAATAAATTGGAGAACGAAGTAAGTACAGAGCAGCGGGCGCGTGCCGATGGCGGCGAAAACGGGGATTGATCGCAACACGATGTCTTGAAAATAAGCGATTTAAAGACTGCTCCAACATGCACGAAACGCTTCAAAAACAACTTCGAGAGGGTAAACGAGAAGAAAACGACTATAACACGGTTAAAAGCTCTGAAAAGTCCATTTTGCTTTAACAGTATTATCTGTATTAAATATCGCTGACCTATAATTTTGTGATGTCACCTGAAACTCGGCAATGTTTGTTCATTTTATAATCCGTCTGAGAAAGAAGTGTGTGGCCGTACTGGTCACGCAGTTTGAGAACCGCTTTTATGCAAGATTGAACAGTAGAACCAAGACGGAGGGATAAGGTTGTGAATAATTGAATTAATGCTGCGAGTTGGATGGATGAGTTTATGGAGCTGGACGTCAGATCACCTCAAACCTCTGTGGGATCGGCTCACGCTCACGTTAAAGGGCCCGTATTACACTATTTTCTGATCTGTTATAATGTTACTTCCTCATCGTAAACATATACGTTTTTCATAGTTTGGCCGGAGGTGCGACTTATACTCAGATGCGACTTATATGTGAAATGTTTTTTTTTTCTTCATTATTATGCATTTTTTTGGCTGGTGCGACTTATACTCCGGAAAATACGGTATCTGTTGTTCTCTCAAACAGAAGACACTCTGTTCCACCTTGTGATGTCATGGGGTAATTGTTTATCGTGATAAAAGGGGTTGACAATAATCGTTCGTGGCACTTTTTATATAACTGATAATCGCCATTGTGTCGCCAGAATGTGCAGAAAAAAAAACGACTTTTCCCTGATGATCTCCTCTGGATCACTGCTGTTTTCACTTATAACAAAGTACAAGACTTCGACAGTTGTTTAAATATGGAACCTATTCGTAACATTAAAATTGTAATTACTCATATCCAGAACATTTTTAAACTGTCAGCAACAATAATTAGCATGATATAATCGTTAATCGCAATTATTTTAGCCATGAGAATCGTGACACCGAATTTCAATATCGTCTCATGTCTTGTGGTAATACAGGAAGTTTTTAAACTCCAAATGAGAATCGGACACCGAATTTCAATATCGTCTCATGTCTTGTGGTAATACAGGAAGTTTTTAAACTCCAAATGATTCAAGTGAAGGTGAATGGATGATTTCAGTCCTGGAATCGACGATCTCCACTGAACTAAAGGCAAAAGGCAGCGGTTAACTTGAAAACTACCGCTTCATGACATCACAAGGTGGAACAGAGCGTTTTGAGCTTTGGAGACGTAGACGGACGTGTAGGGTTACTCAAAACATGTGTGAGTGAAACAAAACACAACTCCAGGTGTGTTTTGGAGGAGGGAACGACATTATAACACAGCCTAAAGCTTAAAGAGTCAGTTTTGTGTCGCGTAGGACCTTTAAGTTTTCGGTGACAGATGAGCGGAGGAGGGTCAGGCACGCGTGGTTGTTGTTGTTGTGGCCAGCGTCTGTTTACCGCCGTTTCTCGTGAGGCTGTTGTTTAAGCCCCGAGAGCACAAAAGCGGTGTTTCCATGGAAGTTGATCTGTTTAGGGGCCTGCTCCCGGAGAGCTCCTGCACCACTGGCTCCTACCCATTAATTGGATCTTTGGAGAATAGCTCCACTGTGAAATAACAGCAAGGCAGCACTTCTCCCGGGAAAGTTGCCTTTTTAAGAACACACAAGCATCTTGGAGCCACTATAAAATCGATGACATTGACAATCCATACATGGATTGATGTACACCACAGAACAGCGCTTCTGAAATCTTAAATAGATAATGCTGATGCCATTCACCATATACCCAGTTAATATTTTGTGTATATTGTGTTTGCATTGTATTTTTCCAGGTCCGGATATACCAAGTGTGGCTGTTTATCAGACAAGTGACAAGCAAAGTGAGTGTTTACCTTTCACATATGGGAGAGAATGGCTCCAAATCTTACCTCCAAGTTCTCATAGTTACAAGTATTATCTCGAAGTACTACTTTAAGTGATATTTATTTACTTACTGCTTCTAATAACCATAAGAGCTACTATTAAAAATGACTAATTTCAAACAGAGGTTAAGATATATTTGAGTAATAATTACATTTAAAGTAACCCATTATTTTTACTACTGCCTCTGCATTACATATTAATACTACAGCTATTAAAAACCATATACTATAACTGTAATTAGTATCGTTCCTCTACTAAAGCTTTTCTGGGAATAAAGGCCCCCTACTGGTCCTTTAGAGTACTACAACCACCACCACAACAACCAGTTTATAACAAAACTACCTCTTTTTAATTAATTTCATTCTAAAATCTTTGCTGTAGCTCAGGACTCATTCAGGACTGAAACGTGTTTGTAAAGTCGTAACATCATAGTAGTGAAAGTATCATGTTTATAACTGGTCTGCAGTGGTCGAACGTAACGAAGTAAAAGCAGTAAAGTACTGTACATTTTTGGTATCTGTACGTTACTTTTTAAAGTGGATATTTTTGACAAATACTACTTGTACTGTACTGTACGTTCTGTACTTTCTACTCCATTACATTTTTTAACTGGACTGCAAAGTAAAAGTATTATTGAGACCTGCTGAAAAGGCTGAGGGTTTATTTTTAACACGTTCATGATTTGAACAAAACATACAATTAAAAACGTCTACAAATAAAAGGTTGTCAGTTGTTTCTACTGAACAAAATTCAGCACAAAACTTTATCAAGATCACTACATTTGAAGCTTTGTTAGACCACAAAATCTGCGCAAAATACTTTTACTTTTTACTCTTTAAGTACATTTTTAAAGGGGTACTTATACTTTAGTAGAGGAATACTTGTACTTTAGTAGATTTTCATGTGATACTGTACTTTTATTTGAGTATTTTTTGCTCTAGTATCTGTACTTTTACTTCACTAACAAAATTGAGCATGGTACTTCTTTCACCACTGATGATATGCCACAGCTAAAAAAGTTGACTTAAACAATAGCTTATTATTTGTCCAGTTTAATTTTCTAATAACGACATAAGATTAAACACTATCGATTCAAAATTACAGTTTGAACGATCACAGTAAGAAAGTTGGAAGGAGTTTAGAAGTTTGACCTTCCTCAGGTTTGTATAAGTCTAAACTACGGGGTCAGCAGGTTTCAGAGGGACCGAAACGTTGTGCTAATAAAAGTGAACTGCGAGTGAGACAGTGTGCGGGAGACTTCTTAAAACCTCCCAGCCAAGTGCCTCTCCTCCAACGCACCCGTCTCCCAGTCAGGCGCGCACCTGCAGCCTGTCGTCAGGTGTGCAGAGTCTACACGGAAACATACACAAGAATCACACGCATTCAACACGGGTTTGTAAGTTTAGCAGTTCATCATGTCTGTTATTGCTCCTTAATTTAAAATATGAACTAAGAATCTTATCAAAACACACATTGGAAATCTAACTGCAATGCTAGTTAGAAAAATAACAATTAGACACTTTTCCTTTTTCTCTTACCCAAACGTTCTAATAATTCTAGTTAAAGTAATGTGTTTAGTTCCACCAGTTCCACTATGTTCCTTCTGTGTCCACAGAGATCCTGGACATAGAGACGAATGAGAAGCTGAACGCGACGTACAACAACATGCAGATGCCCCGCGTGGAGTACAACACCATCACCATCGACGACTACAGTATGTCCTTTGGTCCCATTCACTTAAGCCTTAAAGGTCCTGTATTACACAAAAGTGACTCTTTGTGAGCTTTAAGCCATGTTCTAATGCTGTTACCTCCTCAGAAACACACCTGGAGTTGCGTTTTGTTTCATTCACACAATTACCACCTAAATATTAAACCGTGTGAATGAAACACAACACAACTCCAGGTCTGTTTGTGATGAGGAAACATTATAAAATAGATTAGAATGTAGTGTAATATGGACCTTTTAAACACATTGCAAGACTTTCTGTTGTCTCTGCTGTGTGTAACTGCCGTGTGTCCGTTCAAGCTCTGACCATGCAGATCCTGAAACCAGCCGCGTTTGTGGATACGGCCCATTACCCGTTACTGCTGCTCGTGTGAGTATTAACGCAGCCAGACCTGCTCTATGAATGAGACGATGAATTAAGACGTTTAGTTTATTATTCAACAGTGGTTTTTCTTTCTAAGATTACAATTCAAATGGTTCGTTTTAGACAAATTGTAGCTAGTTGAGATGTTTGTTTTAGGTTTTCAGTTGTGATACTAGGCCTGTCATGATAACACTTTGTGGAGTCTGATATATTCATGGACTGTACAAAGACGTGGACTAAGTGAGCGTGACGTCACCCGCAGCGTTCGGCTCCGGTCAAATGAAGCTCGTCGAGACTAGAGCAGTTATAGGGGCAAATTTGGAGCCCAGTTCCATATTTGGTATTCCGACCGCGAGTATCACAGCAACCAAAGAGCCAATCCGGAGCGAGGCTGTTGAAGGTAACGCCCCTTCCCGCCCGCGCCGCTGGTTTAGCAGGGAGCGGGCGCTTAGCAACGCTGTCAATCAAACCTGTTGCTAAAGCTATCGGGAGCGACCCCGGGAAAAGAAGGCGCCTGATTCGTCGGTTATTGACGTTCATATCTTGATTTACGGACACAATAGCGAAATAACAAAAAACAGGATCATGTAGAGCGGGTTAATACGAACGTTTTAAGGCCAAAATGACGAGGCTCAATGCAGCAGATACAGAGAGAGGGGCCACAGTTCTCTAGTCGATGGAGCCAGAGGTGCGCCCACGATCACTTACGATTTGCAACACGGCGGCTAGAAAGTTAGCGAAGTCCATTTATATATACAGAAAATATAGACGGTAAACGATACTGAAACTAATTTATGCCACTGACACAACCCAAGAACAGATTCAAACCACAAAAACTATTCTAAATCTACAATATTGTTACAAAAAATATTAACTGCAAAAAATAGTAGTGAGGACACATCTAGAATGAGACATAGAAGTTATGTATTCAACCGTCTACAGCCCAAATCTTATTGTAGTACAGAAAAATAACCAAAAGTTCCCCACTATTATAAAGTAAAATTACACATGATAAATATTGACCCCCAAAAACAGTTGTTCCATCTGTTCAACGACAAGTCGATATATTAATTATCATGGCAGACCTATGTGCAAGTTATTTTTTAAATTAAGAATAAGTGAAGTGGAATTCAACAAGGCGATAGAAAGTTTTTTTTTTTGCCTTTTAAGCACTCAATATGATTAAAATTAAGAATAAGTGAAGTGGAATTCAAAACAGTTAATGCAATTTAAAGTATCACTGTTTAGAATTTGGTGTATTGGTTTAAAAAAACAAAACAGAAAAAAACAGGATAATGGCTTATATTGTATTGTAATGTTAGTTTTGTTCATTCTTCTATTTCCACAATGTCCCAACTGTTGAAATTGTAATTGGGTTTGTAAAAAGAACAGAGGAAACCGAGTATTTCTTTCTCTCTGAAAATTGTTGTTACGCCTGAACGCAGCTCACGGCTGTTTTTCTTGTCAAAATCAATTTGATGGTGTAATATTATGCAACAGTTTCAGTGGACCTGCAATAGAAATCAACGCTCCTCTTTGCTTTGAGAAACGTCCTTGAGACTCAAAGTTCATATGAATATTAAGGACAACTTCAGTTATTAAAACCGTTTGCAGGGACGGCACCCCCGGTGGTCAGATGGTCACAGAGCAGTTCCAGGTGGACTGGGCCACGGCTCTGGTCAGCAGCTTCAGCACCATCGTGATCCGCTTCGACGGGCACGGCAGCGGCTTCCAGGGCACCAACCTCCTCCACAAGGTCCGCCGAAAACTGGGCAAACTGGAGGAGCGGGACCAGCTGGAGGCACTCAGGTCTAACAGCTGCATATTTACTGTATTTTCCGGACTAGAAGTCGCTTCGAAGTATAAGTCGCACCAACCAAAAAATGCATAATAATGAAGAAAAAACATAAGTCGCACTGGACTATAAGTCGCATTTTTTGGGGAAATTTATTCTACAAAATCCGAGACCAAGAACAGACATGTTTATCTTTAAATCGCATTTTTGGGGAAATTTATTCTACAAAATCCGAGACCAAGAACAGACATGTTTATCTTTAAAGGCAAATTATAATAATAATAAAATGGAGAACAATAAGCTGAATAGCAGCACATTACGCTAACGTAACACATTTATATTTATTCAGCTACATGAAGCAGAGACAACGAACTGAACACGTGTCTGGTGTTAACGTAAGATATTAACAGTTAATCAGACTAAAGCATAAAAACCAAGCTAACAAGTTTATCAAACTCTCGATCTCACTCCAAATCACTAAATCCAATGAATTGTTCATCCTCGGTGTCGCTTCTGAACAACTCCGCCAACTCCGGAGGTCGAAGCATCGCGCCGCGTAGTAGATACTGGTACAAGCCTAGAGCGCCCTCGCGTGGTTGTGTGACAATAACGAAGATGTGAAATTATATATTTTAATAATTTCACATACAAATCGCATCTGAGTATAAGTCGCACCCCCGGACAAACTATGAAAAGTGCAATTTATAGTCCAGAAAATACAGTACACACAATAATATCTACATGACAAGTATTAACCTGCATTGTTTGGTTGGTTTTAAAATAATTGCCTGTGAAACGTACTTCACTGACAGATTTTTTTGCTTAAAATATCTTTAATGTTTAACAAAATATACTGAAAAAGGTCAACAACATAAATCCATGCCATGTTAATTCAAATAACTGATACTAACTGGAGGAGCAGGACCAACTGGAGACACTCAAGTTTAACAGCAGCATATTTACACACAATATCTACATGACAAGAGTTTGGGTAGTTTTGAAAAGTTCAGATGTATTAACTTAAATTAAACCTTCATTGTTTGGCTGGTTTAAAATAAATGCATCTGAAACTTGCTTCTTTAAAGATATTTTAAGCCAAAATCTGTCTGTAATCTTTAACAAAATATACTAAAACAAGTCAACAATATGAAATCCAGGCCATGTTATTAATTAAAATAACTGATACTGATGTATTTTTTGTGTGTTTTACAGTGTGAGGCTGCAGACTTGATGTTTAAATAGTTTGAAATAGATGTATTGATTTGAAAAATGTGGTGTTTTAGGTTCATATCAAAAGAGCCGTACATTGACAAGAGTCGGATGGGAGTTTACGGAAAAGTAAGAGTGGCATTTTTAATATCGTCTCTGATTAAGATACAGAATGTGATTTAAGCTCGTTTTCTTGCGTAGGCTTACGGCGGATACTTGGCCACTCTTCTTCTGAGCTCTGCAGAATTCACCCAGCTCAAATGTGGAACGGCCGTCTCCCCCATTACAGACTTTGAACTCTACGGTATGAATTTTCCGTGTTTTCAGTTATGCTTGGAATTGAGACGAGAACTTTTAATACAAGATCTCACGATTATCCGAGTCTAAAAACTGAAAACTAAAAACAGAACTGAAATGGGGGGGAAAAAAAGCTTTTGGTTATTTTGCTTCCCAGAAATGGAGTATATTTCAAGAACATGCAAAAGTGGATCCACTGGTGCCACTAATGCACTTTAATAATCTGGTGATAAACATTTAGTTTGAAATGGATTTATATATGTATTTGTTTTGTTTTGTTTATATTTTTCTGTATTTTAAACCGGACGCTCATGAAAAAGAGTCTGAGTGCTCTCACTGGGCTCTGACTGAATAAATAAATAAAAATAAATGCTGAAACTGTAATGTTGATACCTCGGTTGCCAGGTACCGTCTGTTACTCATAGTTAGATTCTCGACGTCCTCTCCCGAATGCACTTAACCGTCCGTAGGTAATTACCGGTTGTATTTCCTTCTTCACAGCTTCTGCGTTTTCAGAAAGATATCTCGGCTCAAAGACGGACGCCAGAGTCTACACGGTAAAGTTATCGACTTTTAATGTCTTTAAATCTTTGTTTTTTTTAACAGCGTGAACGATGGTAATTGGGACCATTTAAAAAGTAATGTTGGATTTTGTCTCTTCTTGTCAGATGGCCAATTTAGCTCACAGAGCGGGTCAGCTCGTGGAGAAGCAGTACCTGATTGTTCACCCCACTGCTGACGGTGAGAGATTTAGAGCGCGTCAGGCAACGCATTACCACTTAATGAGGCCGCCAGTGAAACACTATCGGCCTAATGCCTCTGTCTACTCTCATCTTTCACAGAAAAGGTTCACTTTCAGCACACTGCCAAGTTTATCAACCATTTAATCAACGAGAACGCTAATTATACGCTACAGGTGAGTGGCACATCGCTATTGGTCCTGAGTAATGGCAGTCAGTTAGGTTTAAGTTTGCGTCTACATTGTACATTTCATCAGTTAAATCAGGCCTATTCTGCAAAATCGACGTTTCAGAGCTTTTAACCGTGTTCTAGTTGTTTCCCCTTTTCATTTACCTTCTTGAAGTTGTCTTGAAGTGGAGTGATTGCTGCATGTTTGAGCAATATTTAATCACTTAACTTTAATCACTTATATATATTGCCAATCAATTCCTGTGAGGACCTTGAAAATCAAACAGAAGACGCCTTTCTTTCTCTGTTGGCTTTGGTTGGTCCTCACAGCAAGTATTATTAAAGGTGCACTGTGTTTTCTGATGGCAGGGTCTACCACCAAGGAGATGTTCCTGCTTTGCCTGTAATCTTCAATATACAACACATCTTGCATTTATTCAGTATGTTTATTGCTTAAAAATTCCTTGAAAAACATGAATTCTTATTGTGAGCGGGGTCGTTTCTCCACAGATCTGCTTGTCTCCATGGAGACGGTAAAGCTTACCAGAAAAGTTACGCAACGCAGTGCATCTTTAAATGTGTTTTTAAACTCCATACACCTTCATTAGAATCATTTGGATAATTTCAACTCTGGAATTGCCACCTAAACTAAAGGTAAAAATACTTGTTAACTTAAACTTCCGCTTCATGACATCACAAGGTGGAACAGAGCATTATGAGCTTTGGAGATATAGACAGATTAATAATAGTTACTCAAACATGTGTGAAAGAAACAAAACTCCAGGTATGTTTATTATGAGGTAACAGTATTATAACACGGCTCAAAGCTCACACGAGTCAATTTTGCGTAAGATCGGAAAGTGCACTTGGGGAAAATACAAATGTAAACAGAATGCCAGGGTTTTTTTGTTTTTTTTTGTATAACATGGGGTTAATGGTTGAAGATGCCTTTGTTATTCACTTGCTGTGGTCGTTTTTAGATCTACCCTGATGAGGGACACTTCTTGCACAGTGAGGGCACGCAGCAGCACTTGAGCCAGTCGCTGGTGAACTTCTTCGGGGAGTGTTTCCGAGTCCCGGACGTCCCGACAGAGGACCAGCAGGAGGAGGAGGACAGCTAAAGCCCCAGGGAGCAGCACGGCCCGCTCACCGCACAATATGCAACATGTACACAGTCTAGTGCTGACCGGCAGAGTTGCATGTGCAAAGTGACCTTGGCTTACAGCCTTTTCTCTCTCCTCGTGCTGGCTGCAGGCAGATATGGGGCAAAAAGACAATGACTGAACTCCTGATTAACTCCAGTACTATTGGACTAGTGGAAATAATGTAAAGGAAAAGTACTCCCTCTTGTGGACAAACTGCTGAACAACATGTCTCTACTGAGCCATGTGACTTACTCCAACTGTGGCACATTAATCAAGCGCTTTGCAGCACAATATATCCTCCTTATCATTATGTTGACATTCAGTTTGTGAAAGGCTGCCAGTTTGTGATAAACTTGCCAATTTGTTGATATTGCGTTCATGATCACCCAGTTTCTCTGTTGTCTCAGAGTAGTTCTGTGTTATTGAGTGAATGTCTGGCTGCACCAGTTCATAATTGTTTTCCAAAAACAAAGGCACAAAAAACGCTCTGTACAAAATATTGTATTTTCCCTTTGCATACTCTGAATCTGTCACTGTGCCTTACTCCTGTGGGTGTCGTCTGTTAGGAGCCCACTGACACTAAACGATTAAACTTTCCTCGTCCTAATGTGAATCCTGTCGATGACTAGAAACACTTTTTTTTGACATATATTGACACAAAAAGTTTCAAACATTTATTGTTGGAAAGATTTGGTAATATTTAGTTTGCCTGAGATGTCTGTACCTCTCAAATGTAACAATGAGTTGAACAACTACACTGTGTGAATTGATCTGAACTGTGTTAACTGACATGACTTTTCCCCATCAGTGGTTTCTAGTCATTTAATGTACAAAGTGTATAAATCTTATATTGTTTAAGTCTTTATGTTGTATGTGCAACTTGTATATAAAGCATTTTGAAACGTACAGCTGCTTTGGTTCACTGTGACACTCATTTTACAAGTCATTGCACCCTCTAGTGGAAAAAGAGGGCACTACAACTTTGAGTAATCGAAATTCCAAACGGGGTAAATTTTTTTGTGCGTGTGTATTTAACCAGTAACCAAGAATAGACCAATTCATTTGCCATTGACAATTTATTTCCAGTGTTTCAGGAATTGCGGCCTCTCTCACAATCAGAGGAAAAATGATCCGGCTCGAGGACAGTTTCCTGGAGCCTGGACTTCCTAAAGTACCAAACCACCCATGACACCAGAAGGCCTCACGAGCGTCTTACAATACTGTACTTAACCCTGCAATCGTATGGAAATAAAAAACAAAAGCAGCTAAAACAGTATATACAGTTAAGTTACTTTTTTCACATGGAATAATTAAAATTCAAGTTCTATTAAAACCAAAAATGAAAATGGGGAAAGTATAAAACATGTTAAGACCAGAATGGAATGCCTAAGGAATGGAAGCTCGGCATTTTGATACAGAAAACACCTGTGAACGTTTAATAAAAATGTCATCCACAGAAACATCTTCGCTTATCAAAGACAGTATGGCACCCAGTACATTTCGTTGTTAGGCACTTCCTGAAAAAAACATGATTCTGATTTACCCATTTCTTCTTGCTGTTCTCTTTGCAGTCTACAGCCGACCTACACGTTTGCATTAGAGGGATGTTGTTCACTGCTCTCGGACCATCTCCCTACAGAAGTAACCTGTTTGCATTTGCACTATGTTCCCATACACTAAGTCTAAATTGTACCTTTGGAAAAGCCTTGTGAGCGCAGAGAGCTAGCCCACTCACAGGCAGTACCAAAACACAGTTCAAGTACACCAGAAAATAGCATTTCTATTGTTTTGAATGAATACAAGCGTCTAAAGCTTTTAGTCACTTTTGCTGTAGGCAGTCTGTACATTCTTCATTTGGTTACCGAGACTCTGAACACTACAACTTTCTTTACACAAAAATAGTTCCTCTGCAAAACTAGAAAATCTGTCTATAGCTGTTTCCTATCTTCTAAGTCAGTTCATCTTTAAAGCCACTTGACTAAACCTTCAAACTCAACAGCACCTCCTCGAACAAGCTTCACAGGCTCTAGGTCCTTTCTGTTGATCAGGAATCTGAAGCAGAAGGAAGCACTCCTGCCAAATATCCAAAAGTTATGGAAAAGTAATAAAAAAAGAAAAAAATATTCACAACTTGTTGGCTCATGCCTGATACATGAACATGACACTCCCTGTGTGCATTGATTCATACATTTGTACAGCAACATGCTCACTCACCGGCAGATACCACATGTACAACACACAGACACACAACAGATCCACATTTGTCCCATAAAATAAAAGGTCCCATGCTGCTCACAAGTACTGGTAAAAGCGCGAGTGCACCACCTGGGAGCTGGTCAGTTTATGTGGGTGGGCAGCCGCCGCGAGGCTGAGGTTCTTAGTTGGAGGGATGTCCCCGTTGACGGCCTCGGTGGGACGAGACGGTCCGTCGCAAGAGGCAGAGGCGCTGTGCTGCCCCTCCTCCTGCTGCTGCCCCTGCTCCAGGCTCACCTCGGGGTTGCTGGAGCGATGGCGCTCACGGGCGATCCAGTCTCCAATGGAGAAGTCCTGGGAGCTGCACTTGGGCTTGAGTCGGTCCACGGCAGACAGCTCTGAGCGAGGGCCGATGGCGACGGGCTGGGACCAGTCCAGCACAGACAGCTCGGCAAAGTCCCTCTGCCCTCCCATCGTGTGGCGCCGCCGAATGTTCTTCTTTTTGGTGCGGCCCTCGGGAGTGCGCTGGCTGCCCACCCCAAACATGTCGTCCACAGACATACGCAGACGCACTTTGAGGCGATCAGTGATCTTTAGCCTCCACGCGGGCTCGCTCTTATCGAGCTCGCTGCGAGACGAGGAGCTGAGGCTGGCACCGGA
>KN486657.1:43462-58449 GCA_000787095.1 Periophthalmodon schlosseri
CTGCGAGAGGAGGAGGTGAGGCTGCCACTGGAGCGGCCTTTGGTGGAGCCCATGGCCCGGGACAGCCTGTTGGAGTCCTTATCGCCGCGGCCGTCGAGAGAGGACTCGCTGGTGGTCTTCTGGCTCTTCTTGCGGGACAGCGTGTCCCCCTCGATGAGCCTGTGCGACTGCAGCGGCCGCAGCACCACGCTGTCCCTGCCCACGGTGAACACAGACAGGTCACTCTCGCTGTCCGTCTCCGCGGGCCGGCCCTCGCTGATGAGCTCGCTGCGCTCGTCGTCCGCGTCGTCTCCGCGGCTCTCGGACACGGACTGAACCTCAGGGCTCAGGGCGCTGAGGTCTCCGCCTGTCAGGAAGGTCATGGACGACGTGGTGGAGTAGTCCGAGGTGATGGAGCACACATCTGTGCCCAGAGTGCCCTCATATCCTGCAGGCGGATACCGGCAGTGCCTGGCTCTGGGAACAGAGGCCTGGGAACTGGTGCTGTTCATGGTCCCTAGGTCTGACACTGTGTCGTCATAGTTACCAGGTGGGTCAGACAGGGTGGACTGGTGAGCCATGCGCTCGCTCAGGGTGGGCGAGTGGGGTGGAGAGGGAGTCTGAACTTCAGGTGACATGGGCTCTTTATCTGGGCCATCCAGCTGATCTTCTGAGCTCAGCCTGGTCCTGCTCTGATCTTCCTCCTCCTCCTCCTCCTCCTCCTCTTCCTCTTCCTCGGTCCGACTGTCAGGTGACCACACGGGCTGCTGCATGCACCTCTCTTCTTCAAGGACACGGGGTCCAGAGTCCAGGTCATCGTCAGAGCTGCTGGGCTGGGCTTTGTCCTTGGGCTTCTTGCGCTTACGGCTGGCGAACAAAGACGAGCGGAGCATCTCTTTACTGCACTGATCCTTCCCTGAGCCCCATAAACCCTGCACACAAAGTCAGTGTTACACAGAGACCCAGAAAAAAGCAATTTCCACATGTGTAAATGTGACCCCAGTTACCTTTGATTTTGAGGAATCACTACATGCTGAATCTGCATTCAAGAGAAACACACATTAGTAGCAGCCTGTCACCAGATTGATATAAAAAAAATACACAAGAGAGAAGTGCAAAGCAGAGTCAAAGTTTGCTCAGAGTCAGAGAGACAACATGAGAGGAATGACAGCAGCTGAATGAAGAGACTGACGACACCAGACCACAGTGAAGATGAGGAGGCAGAGTACGCCCGCAGACACAAAGCAGCTCATGCTCGAGTTCGGATGGAGTCGACGGCACATCACGGAACGGAGACGGAGGGACAGGACGTCCGGCCGCTGTAAACCCTGAGGCGCTATCACAGAACTACAGTGACGGCACGAGAAAGGCCTGCAGTGTGTGTCCAAAGAAGTACTCCTACGACCAGTGACATGTGGACCACGTTTTACTTGTTACGTCAACCACTAAAAACCAAAACAAAGTTATTCCCAAACCTTTTTCCAAAAATAAAAGGAAGAAAATAGCCAGACCACAACTAACAACAACTGGTAAGGAACTACCATGAAGTCTACTACTATGAAAATAACAACACATAAAGAAATGGTTCTACAAAAGCGATTTCTGGATGAAAAAAACATTGCATCTCAAGTGAACAAAATTCAGCTACCTTAAATAGACTTAAACATAAAAAATCAAGTACTTTTGTTTTAATCTAGTGGCTCACTGTGGTTCCAGAGTCCTTAAGTGATGAGGCTACTCAAGTTGCGTGACAAACACATAGAGAGGTGAATAAAACGTAAATTAAACAAGAAAAGAAGAGAGAACAAACAGTAAAGTGATGCTGAATGAGGACTAAAACACAGAAGCACAGAAGGACCACTGGATACTGAAGTTTCTTTTCCACTGCCACTCTGCTACTGCTGTGTGTAGCCTGTTTGTGTGTAATCGCATGAGTGGGAGGGGCCGCGGCGCTCAGACCCCCCCCTCAGACACCATGACAGACGGAGCCACAGGAGGTAGACCGTACCATGCTACTTGTCCTTGCGGTCAGCTTTAGGGACAACAAGAGACAGCAGAAGGGCTTTCAGACAAAGTACAGCGGCATTGCTCTGTATCCCCTCTTATCAGGGTTTCAAATATGAGACGTGCACACCACAGTAAAAATGACAAACATCGACTTCTCTTTCTTTCGTTTTATCGTTTTTCTTCCTTTGGCCCAAATTTTAAAAGAGCTGCGGGTGTCTGCAGACTAGGCAGCTACAGGGGGCACAACACTCGTCCTTCTTCCTACAGTCCCAGCTGTCCATGACTGACAGGACAGAGTCCATCAGCGACATCATCGAGTGATAGACGCCGCCCACTTGGCCTGTGTCAAGAGTGGGTCACCAGTGAATAAGGGAGAGAAACAGCACACTACACACAAGAGGTCAGAAGGTTACAACTTCCAGCTTTGCTCTGGTTCTTAGGTTGGTCTTTGGGGAAGAACATGCCGGGATTATGTGAGACAAGGAGGAGGGGAAGAAAAGAACGGAAAGAAAAGGAGTCGTCGTCTCAACACAAGTAAAGCACAGGGAGAAATCAAAATGACTTGAGCAAGAAAACTGGAGGACAAAGAAATGAATGCAAACAAACTTTTTGACTTTTGGCCAAAATAATAATACAAAACTGAAACAAAGCAGACCCCCAATGAAAATAATAAAAGTCTCAAAACAAACGCTAATATCAGTCATTTCATACAACAGTTCAATTTGGAACATAGCTGAACTTAAGACTGAAGCATTTAAAACATACCTAATATGCATGACTGTTGTTTGGCATGTAATGGTTTTGCAGGTGAGAATTAAATGATCATATTTATACCTGTACTCACTAGAATCTAGATCATTTATACTATTCTGGATAATCTTAAGTAACTTACCTGACACTTCCCCTGGTGAAGGTGCAGTTCGCCCAATATTGGAGAGCAGGTGGTCAATATTTGGCACAGGCTGCGACTGCACTGTGCCTTCTTGCTCAGCTGTGGCCTGTCGATGAAGATACATCACAATATACAGCGAGCACAAAACAACACAAAGTCAATGAATTCATCCGATTTTCCACTCACCACAGGGTCCTCGTCCCCGTCCTCAGTGAAGAACCAGTCGTACTGCTGGATGAGGTTTTCCACGATCTTGCACTGGTCGGGCATATGGTTCACCATGTTGGTCATGTTGTCTTCTGAGGTCCTGACCAGTGTAGGACCAAACACAATCGCCAAGTTACGAGGCTCCATCTAAACAGGACACACAAATGTTATTCAGGGTCATATTTGATAATGGTTTACTGTTGTTTACAGGTCCTACCTTGTTCTTTTCACAGTTTTCAGATACTTTCTTGAGATGAGCACAAAGAAATTTCAGAGTTTCAAAATGATGGTCAGGTAATTCATGGACCTTCAATAGAGGGGATAATATTACGAATCAAGATCATCATTTAAAGCTTACATTAAACATGTTATAATTTGTACAAACTCACCAGCCTTTTTAATTCCTTCAGTCTCTCTACTGAGTCTTCTGTTCTGTTTGCTTCAATGAAATCGCCATACTTGTCTGTTAAACACAATTATAACACACTTATTAAGAAAATAATAGAAATGCACTGCAATCTCTATATGTTTTAACACATTTAAGGACGTCTCACCATTTGTAAACAAAGGTTCAGGAAGTTTTCGGAAAAAGGACTTGAGTAGGCTACTGATGACATTAAGGTCCCGCCATTTCTGTACAAATATAAGGAAGCATGTTAAAAACATTTCCTGACAGGTTGGTCTAGAGCGGTCACTGTGTCGTGCGGGTGCCTCACATCTTCTTGGATGTCGATGTCCGTCATGCCTTTGGTGTTAAGCTCCTCCTGCATGTTTGAAATGGCTGCATTGTTTCCTGGTACTCGGTAGATGCCTGTGTACTCCAGGCCTCTGTCCTCTACCACTTTACAGCACACCTCCACAATAAGAGGAACAAACTGCCAAAACATAAGGACTGGACTTAGAAGAGCCTCTTAACGATCAGTAAGTAAACAACTTATGGACAGCTCACCCTGTTGGTCTGTGCAGCTGGACAGTCATCAAGTCTCACTCCAAATGTGCCTCCTGCAGGAGTCTTCTTCTCAAAAGGCTTCCTCATGATCCCTGCTATTCCAAGCTTCCAGGCTGCTCTGTCCCGTGGTGGACTGGAATCATCTATGGGACATAAATATGTAGAATGACATTAATATAGTTACAGTAATAAAACCCAACATGAGCAGCATAAATACAGTGTGTCAACATTACTACCTTTCAGAGCTCTCCGTTCCTCTCCTGTTTTTGGTGAATGTGGGCTATGGCCCCTGCTCTCTGTTTTAGAGCCAAGGAAGGCCTGTTTAATGCTGAGGGACTGTCGAGAGGGTTTGGGGGAGGGTTCTGATCTGCTGCTGGACGTACTGAATCCAAATGAAAAAAAACAAATTCACAATATAAATAATGGAGGAAAACAGAACTAAAAACAACAGGGTCCAGACCATAGACTGTATAAAGAATACAGTCATCAGAGGCTGGGTGTATGTACACACACACAGTCTATGGTCCAGACAAAGACTCAAAGGGCAGTGTCGAGCCTCATACCTCATCATGTTGTACTCTTTAATCTTTCGACTGATCAAGTCTTGGCTTGTTACATCAGCGTTCTGAAAAGACAAAAACTCAAAGCTTACAACACTAAAATCACAGCTCTATCATAAACATTGTTTTAATCAGTGATTCGTCATCATGAATAATAACCTGACTCAATACAGAGCCCACACAATGACTAAAGCAAGCTTTGTTTTATCAGTGTGAACAACATTTCGAATAATCCCTGCCATTTTCAGGAAACAGATTTGAAATAACTACAAAATCACAAACATCTATAAAATAAAGAGGGACTTAATGAGTGGGTGCGCCAGTGGAAGCCATTTTGATAGAGGATTATACCTACAATAAACTATTGTCTATGATCATGTCTAGACCATACCTCTTCGTCCAAGTTGCCATTTTCCTGAATGACTTTAATCCAGGTTAGCATATCCTCTCTTCCTTCAGCTTGGAACAGATACTCGCAGTCTGAGGTGGTGAGTCGCAGCACATTTTTGCGCCTTGTGTCACTGTAGGAAATGTCGATGAGACAGGCCTTAATACTGATCTGCAGAGGGTCCTCTTCAGACTGGCCCGCTGCATGGGAAAGTGCATCCTTCCTGTCCTTGTACAGGGTGAGAGTGTGGCAGTGTAACACTGCATACATCTGTTTCCAGGACCTCATGCCTCCGCCAACTCGCTACAAGGGACACGTTTGAATATTAATCAGACAGATGTCACGTTTGTCCAATCCAACGTTTCAAACAGCCATACCTTATTCTTATCTGTGCTTAGTTGCCTAAAGTTAAGGGGCCCTTCTTTGGAAGAATTTGCAAAGATGTCTGCTGAGGAATCTCTCCGAGATCCTGAGTCCCCAGAGGATTTATGACCATCCAGGGCCTGATGCAATATTCAAAGAAACACATTTGATTATTTACCAGCTCTACCAAAATAGATACACAGTGAAGCAGGCTGTCAACAAGCCACTTACCCTTCTTAAACCCCTGAGACTAGGCATATGCTTAGACGCAGATGATGACCGCCTGAGGAAACAAAAATGAACACACATTTTTTGTTATATATAAATTTTGAAAACTATATTAACCTCCCCATTCAAAACATACCCCCTGTGCTCTTCTTGGTAGTTATCCAGACCTTCATCATAAGATTTAGACCTTTCAGTTTTGTTTGAGTCCGATTCCAACAAAGCACTTCTCAAAGATTCTAGAATCACACAAGGTAAAATGAAATGTAGCCGAGTTGAAATACAATACATCTATAGTGTATTCTGTGCCAGAGTTGTGAAATATTGACTTCCATGCATCTCGAGTTACTTCCCCAGTGTCGCTTACCTTGGTCATGTGATAGTTGCCGGCGGATTGGAGGACATGTGGAGGTTGGACTGGAGGGGCCCGTCATTATGGAAGGTGCCACAGATATCACAGCGGAGGGGGGGATAGGAGCAGCCTCGCGGTCCACACTGGGGCTGACGGGCTCATCTAGGGTCACCCAGTCATGGAGAGAAATAAAGATGGCATTATTGTCAGGTCAAATGACTTCTTGAGGTCTGAAAACTCTCTTACAAAAATATGAAACAGCCCAGAATACAAAGCTGCAGAGTATCCAAGGGGCTTTCAGAGCTAAATTTAAAATGATGTCCTAGTTTAAGCCTTTGCCAACTTCAAACAGGCCATGAGATATTTTATTCTAAATGGTTTTAAAATGACTAAACAACTTTGTATGGTGATATAATGAAGAATTCATGCAGTAGCTTATTTCAGGGAAGGAATTTTCAAGCAGACCATTGATGAAGAGACAGTCAATTGAAGCCTTGTCCCTGTGGACCAGGGCACCGGTCCAGACTGGTGGGGTCGCTGCATTACCACTGTCACTGGTGCCTTTGTCTGCACCTGGCCTGTCAGATCGTTCACTAAAGCTGAACGGATGACTTTAGCAAACACACACATAAGAATATATCCAGCTCTTAAGTCCGAGATGTTAAAACTATGCAGCATTTCAGCTTATACATAGTATGCACAACACCCGCAACTTCAAACTATAGCTCCTACTCGTGTTCAAACAAACACCTGACCCACTTTATTTAAAAAGCAAACCTGCAAAGTGCATACTGTTACCTTCCTGTTCATCTACCTGTAACACGGCTTTTAAAACTGCCGTAAAACAGACGGTGGAAGATATAAGGAACGAAACACTTTTCATTAGCCTTCACATATCTTAAATTTCGACAGCACTGACGTGTGCAAAAGAATAAACAAATGCAAAAGAATGATACAAACAAACGATGTGGATTCAATTCCAGACACACACTCTACTGTGCCCTGCCTGGCCTCCAGCAATGTTACTATAGCAATGTCCTCAGTGGGGGATATTTACAGGCTTATGACTTGCTGTAAATTATTAATAGCTTTCCATTCTGATCTAACTCTGAGCAATTATTTTCACTAGAATGGATTTACTAGAGTCCCTGATGTCTTTTACTAAACATGCATCTATGATGAGTCCAGAAGACTGGCAGGTAGACAACACCATAATACAAATGTATTTAGAACGGTAAATATCAATCATTATGATTAGTATCATCTTTAATTCACTTCGGGCTTAATCCTGCTCAGTACTATCCTTCAGAAGTAATTCCTTAGCTCCTTTAGCGGTTCCCAGCACTGTCAGTCCACCTCTTACTCACAGCTTACTGTTGTTGCTATAGCAACACCGGTCTACGGCTGGCGGCCCAGTCTTACCAATGAATGGGATGGAGTCGAGGGATTCATCCAGGTTGCTGGAGCAGGAGGTGTGGCGCTGTTCCCCAAGGCGCCTCATTTGCATTTCACGCCGAGCGTCATTGGGAAGCCAGCATGCCACCACATCGGCGCCGGGATCGGTTACGTCATCGTTTACAGCCAGAATGTAGGAGGGGTGACGCAGGGGGCTGGGGTTCTTCCCAGAAGGGGGCTTTTCTCTTAAGACTACTCCACTCTCTGTGGGGCTACGGCCATTCACTTGTGTCTGGGGTTCTGGGGGAAGGGGCTTGAGGTTGTTTGGTCTGTGGGACAGTTGTTTTGGGGTGGAGCAGGATGCAGACCTGTGGGCTACCAACACTGGGTCTTTTCTTGCCTCTACAGGCTGCATGGACTCGGCTCTGGTTCTGTTGTGGCCATGCTGTGAGGGGTGCCCTGCATGGGAAGCTCTCATGCCAGCTCTTTGGTCAGCAAGGGACTGTTCTGCACTCGTGCTCTTCCCAAAGTGCTGAGGTCTTTCTGAGAGCATCGGCGATGAACGAAATTGATGAGAATCTGCTCCTTTGTTGTACACGGGAGGGTTTGGAGCCCCTCTCATACCCCCGCTGTATCCTACCGAGGGCCTGTAGAGCATGGCTTGTCTGGGCATAGATTGCCTGCTGGCCCTGGTACCTTGGTCTGGTCGGCCATAGCCTGCCATCCTCTCCAATGGTCGAGTTAGTTCTGAAGGGTCAACATAGTCTGTGGAGGGTCCGCGGGGTTTGTTGAGAAGGCCGTCCTGGGACACGCTACGTGGGGGCCAGTTCCTTGTTTGTGCAACCCTCTCTGAACTCATGCGGTCCTGGGAGGCACTGCGGGGGGGCATCTGGAAGTGGGGTGGAGGTCCTGGAAACGAGCGTTCGTGTGAGGTGCTCCTGCGCCGCATGCCCTTGGAGCACCAGTCTCCTCGGGGAATGTGCTGGGGAACAATGAAGTTCTGGCTGGCTCGCAAACTGTCCAACCTCTCCTGGATAGTCCTGCTACCATGAGAATGGATTCCTTTGTTATCAATGTACTCCTTGTACGTTTGGTAAGTACGCCAATCAATATTCTGATGATTTGGCTGATAATGTGAGGATGGTCCCCCATATGCCACCATCCCTGGTCCACTGGGATAGACATCAGCCTTACGGGGATGAGGATACTGGGCTAAAGACCCAGGCCTCCCCCTGATGAAGCCTGGGTCCACGTAATCCATTCGATGCGCCGGTCCCATGCGCCCCATATGGGCTTCAGGGGGTACTACCACTGTCCTCACGGCATCGTTGCGCATGCACACTGCCGTCTGGCTTTTTGGATAAGATGGAGGAGGGGGAGAAGGAGGCACAGTAATTTCCTTTCGGTACCCATGGTCAGCAGATGGCCCACGGCAGACCAGCCCTGCAGAGTCAGTGGCCTGGGCCATGCCCGTAGGCTTACAGTCTACTCTGGGATAACATACTGGGGGCGGCTCGGGAATGTGGACGGCGTTTCCACTGTAGCTACTGTGGCCTCGGAGGTAGGCATCCTGGGAGTAGGCCTGGGGACAGCACAGTAACAGTCGGTTAATACAACACAGTACAAACAAATGTATAATGTTCATCTACTTGATGCCCTTTAGAAGCCATACTATTACAAACACTGTGAGTGTGGGCAGTGCATGTTGCAGTTTGAGTGAGCGGAGGCGTTAGCAGTTCATGGGTGTCAGTGGACTTCATCTGCTGGTATTTCAGAGATTCGGCAGGAATTTTACTATCCACAGGTATTCAACTTCAGACTTGCAATCTTTTTTTTAAATACATTTTGCTTTAAGTGCCAGCCTGTAGTCATCTGAAATACGTTAAGGGACGGGAATCTACCATCTGTCCTAAAAAATAAACTACATATAACCTTATGCTCAAGTATCACAGTAATAATTCAACAGTACTTAACACTGCACTCACTGAATCACTGAAGTTACGAGGACTTTAAACTCAAGCTGTGTGTTAATTTACACTCCTAGCTAAAACTGCACAGCATTCAGTGCCTGTGTACTCCTCAGGCATTATTGTGCAGTTGGTTCAGGGGTCACTGGCTTGTATCACAGTGATCAGACTAGGCATGGAGGATAAAGGGGCGAGGCTACACTAAGATGCCAGCTGTATTCTACTCCAGTGCTCAATGTAACAGGTACTGCAGCCACCCTCACCGTCTACACTCCATAATCACCCAGTGTAAGCGCTCATTACTGAGAATCTCAGCTCTGCTACATAAGAATGAGCCGTAGTAAGACATGTACATAATGACATCGTTGGCATGCATGACATATGCACGATGAGACAGCAAGCACAACATGTCAGCGTCAGGCGACCAAGTCCTCTGTTTGCTTACCAGATAAGCAGTCTCCAGTGAAAAAGGCTGCCATTACAGCATGTAGAAATAAGAGCATTAGAAAAAGAGAAGAGATATGATACAAGAGAAAAAGATGCCAGCAGTGAAAAATAAACACAAGAGGAAAAAAGGAGACAAGATGAAACGGCCACAGAGGAGCTTGGGCTTGACATGCTAAAAATACACTGGAGCTGCAGCAGCAGGCAGCACACGGGGACGAGCGGTGATGGAGCAGGGGTTGCCACGTTACAACCTGCTCCTGTCAGTGTGTCCTGGCTGAGGTGGCAGCAGCACAAGCGTGCCTCTCATGTTGCTTTTAAATCTCCATGGTTCTATCCATCTGCGGCCAGAATATTAGGCTAAATGAACAAGGTGGCTCCAGTCTCCGCTCTCTCTCTCTCCCTCACCGCTCACATGACAGAGGCAGCAGCTGCTCATTATACATTTAGCTGTGGTGGTACAGCTCCACTCCCACTCATCCCTCCTCTCTCGTTCCTTTTATAACAACCTGTTCAGATCAGAGGTCTGCAGTCGATTAGATCTTCCAGTTTCATTTCCTTGTTGAGCCCTTTCCTCTGCCTCGGTAGTGCCTCTGAACACTTCCCTCCCTTTTCTGCACGCTCTGTCTTTGCTAAGCAACTGCTGCTGTCTCTAAGCAGCCCGCGTGAGCCCGCGTGTGCTGCCTCCTACAGTGTAATGTCACTGTGCACAGATCCTCCTGTTCTCACCACCACCTCTCATGGACATTACTATGTAGTGCTATGGCCAAGGACAAATCCACAACAGACAATAGAAATGGAGAGAAAAACACGTAACAGAAATGTGAGCGGACAAATAAGCATCTAACGGAGCAGAATGCAGAAAATGGTTTCGCTTCACAACTGATTCAGTATTTTAGTGTGATCACAGCATTGCAATAAAATCAACAGTAGCAGTGCGATGTCTGAAAAGGCAACAGTGTCCTCATTAAGGAACCCAGATAGAGTCCCCTGATGGGACGGTGAGCTGCAGTCTCATAGGTTGAACTGGGGCAGTTCAGCACATTTGCAGGAGAAGGCACCGCAAACTGGGCTTCTGCAGTGTGACAAAAGTTTGTGAAGATAAACTTACAAGTTGTAATATGTCCTCATCTTTTGGCATCACGCAGAGTTCGAGGAATTCACCACTGAAGAGAAACAATAAACCTTTATATTAATAACAGTCTAATAGTAGGCAGAGACGGCTACTTAAATATAAAATCACAACATACCTCTCTTGGATTAGGGCTATAACCTCACCATAGGCTTTGCCAATTATACTTGCTCCATTCACCTTGACGATGCGATCACCTGAGATTTTATATCAGCAGTCACATTAAAAGGCTAGATAAAATGATTCTGCTTTCAGACTTTGAGATAAAACATGTATTACCTGTGCAAAGCCCTGCCCCATGAGCAGGACCACCTTCCTTGACCTGCTTCACAAAAATGGTGTCCATAGGTTCCAGCCTATTCTTCTGTCTCCCTGATGATGAAAGATATTAAGGTATTATATCGTTTTACACACAAGTAAAGTATTGCCTTGACGGAGAAGGGAGAGTCTGTATAAAAGAGAATGATAGAGAATAGTCACGAAATGTGTGAATGTGCAAAATGGTGAAAGAACAAACTGTTCTGGCCAATGCTTTGCCTCATTTAAAAAGAAAGGTAATTAATGGCTTTAAAGACATAAAAGAAAGTAGTTCAGACAGCTTCTAAAAACAGGGAAACCTGTTTGCTCATGCTACACTTGTCTCCTAGCAGCTGCGTGACTGTAGAAAAGCTAAAACCAAGGAAAGAGAAGCTGGAGTGACACAGAGCTCAGCTGCAACTCCCACTCTTCCCTTATAAAGTGAGAAACAGCCCTGGGCACTGCCAAAGACTGGCTAAGAGCTGCCACCACAGTTAGCATTCTGCTAGTGAGTCAGATTTCCTCACTGAAGAGAGGCCTGTGTACAATCACACTATGTCACAAACTGACACTATTTTAGAACTGTACAATCACTGTAAACACATGAGGCTTAGTATGACACTTTGGTTTCTATACTGGTCAACGCAAAATAAGCCTTATGAGCATTTTCATCTGTTCCACACAGATTACTCATGCATAAATCCATTATGTAATGTTTCAACAGGAGTTTCAAGCAGGTGCTCCCCCTGATGGCTGACTGTGGTGGTGCAGCTCTATTTCAACACTTAACATAAAGCCTTGATGCATTTTTTCCTACATATTTCATTTAACGGGTGATACTTGATGTTTAAGATCTTAATAAAAATAAAATAAATAAAATGTGTCTTACAATTCTGCAGTGAAAAGAAAACAAAAAAAGACTTAGAAAAAAACAGGTATTAGCACTCTGCCGGGAACTGCTGTCAAAACATCTGAATTAAACGTGTGTTAGCAGGGACTTAACTAGATTACTCAATAAAGAAATCTTGTTGGAAGAACCTAGTCATCATTGGATTTTAGGGAAAATCCCAGTTTCAGCTGCTCCTACACAAGGTAAATGGGACATTTTTACATGGGAATGACTGTAGGCCAATGAATTTAACAAGACTTTACACAGAGTACAGTTAAGCCATAAACTTGAGCCAGTGGATTCAGTTTTGTTTGCTCTGTAGTAAGGAAAGTAAACGGTTGCTTTAACTCATCAAGGGAAACACAGTTCAAACATGCCCAACAAAGTAAAAATGAGGCCATCCCTGACAGAAAAACAGCAAGAGTAACAAAGTAAAACAATATGAAGAGCTGGGTCAGTGGTGCTCTCAAACAGGTGGTGCTCAAAAACCTTTTATGCATCCACAAAGGTCAGTGACACGAGGGAGCCGCATTGTTCTCACAGCACAAGGAAGCAAAAAGCACGAGAGGCTGGATTAAGAGTCATTACAAGTCAGGGGCACTGGCCTGACTCAGCACTGCTCGGTTCTGCTTACCTCTGCGGCCGTGATCTTCCTCCTGAAACACACAGGAACTTAAGTGACCTCAGTGATCAATCCAGAGTTACCTTTTTACAGCATAGCAGATATGTACCGTACCGGGAATGGGTAGTGCATGGAAGACTCTGGGGGGTAAACGATGAAGTGCCGCAGGGTGAAGCCGAAACCTTGGGAAGTGCGCCGTAAATGCACCGTTTTTGGTCTGGGCCATGAGAAAGCCTCTTCTTCTGTGGAGAACGGCGAGCCCAGAGAATCAGCCAAGGTCCTCCACTCCATAGAGTCATTCTGCACACAACACAATATATGCCATTACATTAGGCTTCGCACACACAAATCTGTAAAAGTATGTAGGTATCCAAAGTAACTATACAAGTTCCATTTCTATATAAAGGGTTAAAAAAGAAAAAGATTTGTGAACAGTTTAGTTGTATTTATGAAACATCTCATACAAAACGAGGCTGTGGTGGCTCTCTGCACGTTGGCCTTCTCTGTGTTGTTTACATTGAGCTAATCAGGTCTGTCACGGTCGGAGCTCAGGACTGTGGACACCACCTCCTGTTACTATTTATAGAGTCACTTCTTTGTGAATCTCTAGTGCTCTTCTCATATTCCGTCAGTACAATATCCAGGTACATCTCAATCTGTTTGGGATTTCCTGAGTATTTCCCCTCAGTCTGACAGACCCTCCCCCTCACAAACAAGGAACAGACCTTTGGCCACAATGCCAGGAATCTGACGAGCTTGCACTCATGCTATCTCTGTCTCTGTCACACATGATGAGTAAAATATCTGAACTGTCTGTATGTTATCACCAGGCATCTTTAACTACATCAATTAATCAATTAATTTGAATCAAGGAAACAGCTCCCTCCATGCTTCTCTATTGCATCAAAATTATCAAATTATCTTCAATATTTCTGTTGAAATGTGCCGTATGCCTCAGGTGCAAACCAAGTTAAAGCATGTATCTGTGCTGCTTTTTGCTGTTTTACAGCCAACATATTTTGCCTTTTAACTACACTGGGAGTGAGCAGTGAGCCAAGCTTGTATCTGCAGCAGCAGCTCCCGGGAGCACACAGAAAAAGTTAAGACTCGACTGGGAACAACACGGCCGCCTGCAGGTGCAGCTGACACCCATGGATTTTGATAAAACAAGCACAACAGGTTTTACAGTGGCATTAGGAGGTGTTTGGTGATCGCTCTGCTTCAGAGTGGAACTGTTGTGTGGCACCTAAACACATGTGAATTATACAAGTGTGATACTTTGAACGGGCTCTGACCCATAACCCATCAACTCTTTTCATCATTAGCACATTCAGACACACAGGAGATAACAGGGGATGATTAGTGCAGAGCTGCCAGTGAAAACACCTCTGCTTTAATGCAGGAGCCTGTGCTCCAGTGTTGACACAGCAGTAACATGTGAGGAGAAGCAGGTCAGCTGAGGTGGAGAACACTCCAGTACTACTCTGGATTTTTATTCACACATTTCACTGACTCATCACATGCATCGTGTTATTTGTGTACATTTCATATTTATAAGTACATCCAATTCTATAACTACAAATAATGGTGTCTGCATAAATGCTAATTTGAGAAAACTAGTGGTGCTTCTATGTGGGGACATCCACCAAAGCAGAGATGTTAAGTAGCTCTTGCTTCTGAGCAGGTACTTTTCCATCAGCAAAGGGAGCTGTAAATACAGATATTGCATATCCAGCTGCCTTTTATTGTTCATTTTTCGCAGTGAAAAATGCATTACGTTAATTAGTGCAGCGGTTGATGGCGTGATGTCACAGTCACACCCAGGTGCACTAAGGCGGCACGTTCCTCTGACCGAACGGGGGCTTTGGTTTGCTATATCTGTTATAAGCAAAAACACTATATCACTTGGTGTAGTTGTTGGAACATTTATATCCTACAATGACTTTCGCCAAAAAACAAGTCACAACATTCCTATTGGCCTTTACTGACCTTTGGAAACACTGATCAAACTCCAACCATTTGAGCTCATTACAACAAACCAACAGCATCCAAACTATTGGAGAGGGTAATGCAGGTTGAATTAACTGCATTGTAAATGGTAGATATTTCTTTCCTCAAGAACGGACCAACAACGTAAAACCCATGGTGGATGTTTGAAATGCCCGCATAGCTCCCCTCTTATCTCCGGGCCGAGCCGCAGTCCTGGATCTGATTTAGCGGCCAGTGCAACGGGCCACTTCAGGCCTGTGATCTTAACATGTGGAGGACAGGAGAACATACTACTACAACTGTCGCTACTATTACTACTACTTGCATAAA
>KN486657.1:58468-79565 GCA_000787095.1 Periophthalmodon schlosseri
CAGGAAGCGCTATCAGCATCATTTACATTCTCGAGCCCACTGCGACATTCCAAAACTTTTACCTTTACTTACTTTCGTCTATATGAACCTTTGTTTAGGATGAATAACAACGTTTGATTACAGTGTAAACCTGACAGACCAGGTCATTTGTGCTTTCAAATCACTATAAAAGGATTTACACAAAGAAAAAATTATGAGATTATGTGGTCAAAGGGAAGAGTGTCTGAAAAGAACAACCACATCAGAAATATGCACCTACGGTATCCAGCCTCTCACCCAGTTCTGAATCAGCGGAAAGCCAGACTGATATTTGCACTGGGTGAGGCGGCTGGGAACACAGAGCAGGCATTTGTTTCTGCGCTGAAAGTCCCCTGGAATAAGCACGGGGCAAACGGCTATCTCAAAGGGCGGCGCGCTGACTTCTGCCCAATCATAATGGAAGGAGTTCACAACACTGAGATTTCATTGTGGAGATTATTGACAACTGGCTAAAGTAAACTCGGAATTTACTTTTGTTCACATGGTGTGTGTCGAGCATTATGAAAACAGGAAAACAAAAACATTAATTACTTTGAATACCACGTCATCATCATCAGTTTAAAACAATGACAGGAATGTAAATGCCCAGTTTCATTTTGTTTATTATTTTTGTTTCTTATCCAATGATCCAGCAGTGAATTATAACTATGGTCCCTCAGCTCAAAAGGGCTGTGGGTTTTCACTCATTTAGTCGATGTAATCAATCGATCGGACTTAGTCAACCAATATTTGTATTAGTTTTATGTAGATTATAAGGATTTAACAACAGCAGAAAGAAGAAGTGAGTGACTTAGCTGGTATTTTGTGGTATTTATATGTAAAAAAAAGCAAATTAGACTCAAGACTCAAGTTTAATCTGTCTTTATATAAATATGGTTTCCTAGTAGACCTGTCACGATAACAAATTTGAAGTAAATATAGACGATACACGATAATATTTAAACTAATTTATGCCACTGACACAAAAACCCAAGAGCAGATTTAAACCACAAAAACTACTTTAAATCTACAATATTGTTAAAATCAATAAACAGCAGAATGAAATACTTAAGTACTTAGTTTGCATCTGTAGTGAGTCATAGAAATTATTAATTCAAAATTCTATGGCTCAACTTTTATCGTACAGGCAAAAAAATAACCTAATATTTCCCAAAATTCGACGTTAAATACTGAAAAAAATTGTTCCATTTATCATATATTGAACGATAAGATGATCTAGTCATTTTTTCTGCATAAATATTTGTTTTTGTATGAACTCCCCTGCAGGTGAAGTCTTGTGAGTGCAGTTTGGGTCAGATACATAGAGATATGTAATAGTTTTGAGAGCTTTTGCCACGCCCCCTTTTGACTAATCGATCAGCAGCACGTCTTTAGTCGAATGTAGCCCTACAGTCTATAATGATTACTCTCAAACAGCGCCCAGAATTTATTTATTACACATTACTGGTGTCACTGTTGCATAATAAACAAGTCATAGTACAAAAGATTTACTTAAATTTAGTCAGGACAACACACACAATTGTACCATTACTGATGACATAACAAACCAGGTCCAAAGGGGAGACTGAATATATTGCTAGTGGCATTACAAGTTATTATTCCGGAATGCTTTTGTCCGAAAGTTCGCAGCGGAAATCCAAAATTGCTGTACATGTTGTAGCAGTGATTAGTTAAAATCCTCTTGACATTAGCTCACTCCCACAGGTTTCAACATGAGCACATCAGCGGTTCACCTATAGCAGCGGTTACCAAAGTGGGGTCCGGGGCCCCAGAAGCATTGCAACGGGAGCCCCCGAAGGTTGTCCACGCAACAAGCAAGAAAGAAAATTGAGTTTTAAATCAGCTTTACATAAGATATTTCCTCATACTTCTTTAAATTAGTATTAAGACCAGTGGAATGTATTGTTTTAACAGATTATTTAAGGGGAAACAGTACAAATTCTTTTATATGTAGTGTCAGATATTACTAGAGGGGCCTTGTGTGATCTTCCCAAAATCTGCTGTGCCGTGGGGTTTACCTGACAAATCCAGAATGATATCCCTCCGTGATCGTCCAATCAGATTCATCTTTTTCAGTGACACATGCGCAACGAAGGAGTTCACTGGTCACCGATGATTTAGAAATAAAATCTAATTTCTCTCACCTCAGATTAACAGTTTAGTTTAGTGCTTTGTTCATTGATTCTGCAGAAATCCGCCACGTTTTATCCTTTATGTTTTTCCTATAGAGACAGATCATGCGCGTCCTTGATTCGCTAATCCACCTGTCAATCACGCCTATTTAAAAAACAGGGGGATTCACCGGTGACCAGACTCACATCTTCGTAAAGTATTGAAGAAGTGAGTATTCTGGATCCCAGATACCCGCAGCCCCCCTGTATCGATGTGAACGGCTGACCTATAGGATTAGCGGCACACACTAGCATTATATATTAGTGGAAAACCTGAATATACACTGGGGTTTACATAAACACACGCCGCGGGTTTATGTGTGGAGGCTAAAAACTGGACTTTCCATGTTGCTAATTTCAAACACACAAGCATAAGTTTAAAGGTCTGTGCCAATGACATCATCCAGTGACACATCACAAGTGCCACATGACATCAGCTCTTAAAACATCTGACAAGTACACGGCCCTAAATGTGAAGGAACCTACTTCTCTGTGGACTGTTAAATTCTACACCGCATCCCAGCCAAACCGAGCACTTAGCTGCGAAAAGCTCGAGGTAATGACACCGCTGCTGCTGGTGAGCCCTGGAAGTTTCAGTCGAAGAGGCGAGGACAAAGTCAGGACCGTCATTACGGGGCTTGTAATTCCTCCATTCATTCCATATGGCTTAGTGTGACATGTACACATACGGTGCAATACATGCCTTTAAACTTCCCAAAAATGAACACGTGTAAAGTAGACACGGGACGATACTGAAATTCGGTGTCACGATTATCATGGCCAAAATAATTGCGATTAACGGTTATATCACGATAGTTATTAAAGTTGCTGACAGTTTAAAAATGTTATGGATATGAATAACTATGATTTTAATATTAAGAATAGGTTCCATGTTTAAACAGCTGTTATAGCAGTGTACTTTTTTATAAGTGAAAACAGCAATGAACTAGAAAAGATCATCAGGGAGAAGTAGCTTAAGTTTATTTCTATAGGACACTTAAAAAAACTTCATCTGACTAAAGTTCTACACATAAAAGTCAACAAAAAACAAATATACAGATTTCCCTTAAACCTTATAAGAAAGCAGCGTATCACATTTAGTGCAGTTGTCTCTTCGCATTAAAACGTTAAAATAAAGCTTTGTGTGTATGTTCAAAAATATCGGCCTGTGCTGGAGATTTAAGGCCGATAGCCGATACAATAAAAAGTCCAAATATCGGCCAAACGATATATCGGTCTATCTTTAATCAATATTTATCGCGGGTACATTTTCTTTGCATTACTGGGAAACTTTTTGAGCTGTAGAAAATTGAATTATGGACTTCTATGACTCATTATAGACACATACTAATTACTTAAGTGTTGCCTTCAGCTATTTTTTGTACATTTATAATAGGGGGATATTTCTGCTTTACGGTTTGGTTTCAATATTACCGTTTATCGTCTAGACTTACTTCAGCAATATATCGCACTTCGAAATTTGTTATGGTGACATTAAATGGTACAGTGCAGTTTTGCCAACATTAAAAAAAAAGCAAAGAAGCATTTACTACCATAAACAACGCTGCCTTGGTGATGGTAAGTAAAAGTACAGATATTGGAGAAAAAAAATACTCAAGTAAAAGTTTCACATGAAAAAATCTACTTAAGAACAGGTATTAAAATATCTGTTTAAATTTAAAATGTACTTAAAGAGTAAAAAGTAAAAGTATTTTGCGCAGAGTTTGAGATCTAATAAAGCTTCAAATGTATTGATTTTGTTCAACAGAAACAACTGATTTAATTTTTTTTCCTAGCTGTTTTTATTTATTTATTTTTGTTTGCTCAAACTACGAATGTGTTAAAAATAAACCCCTCAGGCTTTTCAGCAGGTCTCAAACAATAAAAAAAAATACTTTCACTTTTCAGCCCTGTTAAAAAATGTAGTGAAGTAGAAAGTACCGATACTTTTACTTCACTACATTTGAGAGAAGGTAATAAGTACAGATACCTAAAATGTATACTTAAGCGCAGTATTTACTACTTCTACTTTGTTACGTTCCACCACTGACGTATTATAAATAAACAGTGACCTTTAGGATGCTAGTTTGTCATATATTTGGGATAATAATATGCCAATACGATACAAAGGTTGCACCTCTTTGCACCACTTATGACCAGATAAACAACAAGAAGAGAGAACAAATTAACCAAATCATGAATCACACAGCAACATTTCCCAGGAGACGATGCAGACACAACTGTATAGTGAAAGGAAGCATCAGCCCCTTTCTATCCAATTGAGGGTTAATTTTCCTTCCGATCGCCATCAGTTAGGCATGTGATGTCTGTGCAGGGCTTCTGTGAGCGGCAGCCAGCCCAAATGAGATGAGCAGTGAGCTTTAATGAGACCAAGACTGCACGGACTGGGCTCTGCTTGTCAATATGCCCATGTAGTAGTGAACATTTTGTATTATTTCAACCAAAAATACAAAATAAGTGATTACTATTGGCCCGACACCCATCAGACCGACACTTAAAAGACTGCAGAGTTACCAAGGCATAATCAAACGGAGGAATCTCAGGGAAGGAAAGTGATATTTGACATTGGACTGAGCGTTACAACAGAAACTGCATGCTCCACTGCACTGATAACAGCTTGAAAAGTGCAATGTAAACAACAGCCACTAGAAAGGTCTTCGGAACAACGTGCTACTTGTTCTTAACCTACTAACTTTACATTTTTTCACACTAAAAATGAGCAAACTATAGTGACAGTTCATCCAGATCTCCAGACACTTTTTGTTTACACAAGTTTAAGGGCCACTGCTTTTTCTGAATGAACGACACACCCATTTATCATCAGAATCTTGTAGCATCTGATTTTCATTGTATTATATTGTCTAAAGTTTTGTCTTTACTATCGGAGAAGGCACACGAGTTCCTTTGGTTGCTGGGACCTGCATTCAGTGTCATTATTTCCAGCAAATCTTCAGAGCAGAGGCTTTGGGGGGGTTTCCGGCTCGAAATTAACACATGAATTGGTTTGTGGGGTCGCCCTAATATAAGGATTGTTGAAAGAAGGATTTCCACTGGTGGTGCCCTCTCTGACTGCACCACACAGCAGGCAGTGTTTCTCACGAGAGGTGCTGCTTTCAAATAATTAAACCAGAGATAGGCATTTCTTGTTACAACTCAAATGTAAAGGGGCAATGGCTTGTTTTTTTCTACTCTCAGAGACTTGTCCTTTAGAATAACATTAACAATTCCTTTGTACCCGAGGCTATTCAATTAAACCTCCAACATGGACTACTAGGCTCAACTCCCTCAACTTAATTCAATAGAGATTAAAAAATAATTTAATACAGTTAGATATGACATAGGAGGCTTCATTACTTTTTATTTACTTACTAATCACCAAAATGCAGAATGTAATGTAGAATATGAAATGAAAGAAACTGTAATTTGTGGTATAAATTGGATTCAAACAGATGGGTGCCACTGAGCGTTAAGATCTTCATTTAAAAAGCAGATGGCGTCTGGTAAAATAAGGGTCAAGACTTGAATGCAAAAAAGATTAAGTTCGAATTAACAACAAGCCACTCAATCGTCCTCCCACTACAACCAGTAAAGCGCTTTGGGACACAATCTTATTACATACTTATGAAACCGTGACTTGTCTTTTCAAGATATCTCTACCTAAAAAAAGATCAAACCCGTTCTCCCACTTGGACAAAAAAGTTGACTAGACATTTTAGAGAGAAAGAGAAAAACATTGACAAGTGTTTTGTTTCTTTTACAAGTGAGGAGAGCAGCTGGTAAAACTCACTGCTACCCCCTCAAACCCAAATGAAAAACAAGGGGTCCAATCTGAAAGCATGGAATCAACTTACACCCCAAAAAACATCTTTAAAAAACATAAACAGAATTGTAACTCACCTCACAGAACGAAGATCTTCCTTGTGGTCTGTCGCCATCCTCAAAAGAATGAGTCCAGCGTGAAGCCATTATTTTACTTGACTTAAAATCCAGTTATCTGTGATGGGCCACATTGAAAGGGTAGTTCCAGTGTGATGCAAAAAACGTGAGTTCTTCTTTCATTTTATTTATACTCTTCCTTTAAACCTGAAAAATAAAAAAATGGAGAAGTTGATCTGACTAAATCGTGTGAATTCAGTTAAGTTTGTGTGGCTACTCCGAGTTTACCACAACAGGACAAGAAAACATAATAGTAGACCACTCGTACCTAATTTTGAACATTATGCAACAGGTTTTAGCACAACGCCTTTACTTTACAAGTTTCACACATTGAGAGAGGCTCCTTCTTTCACAGACGTTCTAAAAGCAGTAGCCAATTAAAAAAGTAGGTACTGCCATTTTAATAAAACCTATTAAGACACCTGACGAGGCTGGGGATGACTGAGGTGAACAATAGGCACTGCATTATTCACAAAACAACAATTTGAGCTTGTCACCAACAGCCAGGGCCAAACAACGTGGAGAGTCAACACTGCATAATGAATGGCAAGCAACAAGTGGACTCCAGGCGGAGGGAGGAGGGCGAAATGAGCCCGTCACGTTTGTAAACTGAGCACTACACGCTTAAAACACATTAATAGCGTGGAAATGTGGAAAACACTCGCGGCCGGACACAGACAGACAAAGTACGGCGCGTTAAGATGCATAAAAGGAACAGATCTTGCCTGAAATCGATGGTGAATGCGAGCACAGTACCGCGCTGTTGTTCTCAAAAGACAGACAAAAGTAGCTTTCTTTGTGAGAAATTGAAAAAAAAAGTGATCTAAAAAAGTGTCTCTAGTTCTGAGAGGGTTTATTTATTCTGTGAGGTGCAATAAATCCCGCGAAGTTACTAAAAACTGGGGTTATTTTGAGGGAAAGCGCCGCTGCTACTACTACGAGTGTGGTTAGCATCGATGCTAACCCCAATGGAGTTTTAACAAAGTTACCTGTGTAGTTCAGGAGGCGTCATTACTCGGGGCTCGATCGGTAATAATTATCCATGGAAAAGGGCGAGAAAAGTTGTCTCATTCCTCGTAAAGTCCAGGTTAAACGGGCGACGTGGTAGTTTGGGTATATCTAAGCGTACAAAGTTCCCGGTGATTACTCCAAACCCACTCAGGGGAGGCGCATGGTGCAGTTTTGGAGCAGGAATTTTTTGCTTCCAGCGATCCCTGCTCCGGGAGTCCACCTTCAGTCAACAGGACGGTCTCAGCCAATCACAGGCGAGCTTCTATTTGAGCGGACCAATCACGTTTACGCTTACACGCCGGCCGCCGCTCAGTTAAAAAGGTGGTGTGTTTGGCTGTTTAGGTCGCGTTTCCGAACGTTCTGCCGAAGCGAAGTAGAAATTGTGTGTTAAACCGAGGGAGAGGCGACACGCGTGATTAATTGGCTTTTCTCTCCGCGGCGCTGCTTCGCTTTGGATTCGTAAACAACAAGGCAGAAGCAGAGTCACATGTTTCAGTTCACAGTGAGGTCGAGGAGGTGGCATGTGGACTGTAGTGTGGATGTGTGTGTGTGGATCTATGGATGGTATTCACACACTGCCCACAACAGCGATCTAAGCATGGAAAAACTCACATAACCTGGACATAGATGCAGAGCAGTGTTGCATTTTTTTATTTTTTTTTTAGATAAAGTGTCATTTTTATAGGTTCTGAACAATAGACCATTTAAAAATGTGTCAACAAAAACATCCTAAATTTAGAAATGGAGGCAACTCATGTAGAAATTGTGACTAGGCACCAGACACTGCAATCCACACAATATCCCATTATCTTTCTTTCTTTCTGTCTTCTTTATTTGTCAGGGACCATGTGCAAATTCATTATTCTTACAAAAGAAAAGATGACTTGTACTAGATTTAGCTACTGCTACTTTCCATCTGCAGTGTCTGGGCAGGTGAACACACAATAAAAATACACATTTCATCAGAATTACATTATAAGACTAACAGTTCACCATTAACATTAGCAGTAAAATACAATAAATGGCAAATTAAGTGGGGGTTGACTTATAACTACTCAGATGGGCCCATGTGTATAAACACTAACATGCACATAAATGATTCAAAGTACAGGCTGGTTGATAAAGATCCATTGTGGAAATAGATTTAGCATGTTGGATTTTATTGGAGAGAAATAAATCTTAATAGTCTTGTTTACATAGCGTCAATGGTGGAACATAACAAAGTAAAGTACTGTACTTAAGTAAAATATTTTAGGTATCTGTACTATACTTAAGTAAATTTTCAAGTGGATACTTCTTTACTTTTAATTCACTACATTTGAGACACGGTATCTGTACTTTCTACTCCACTACATTTTTGAACCGGACTGAAAAGTAAAAGCATTTTTATTATTGTTTGAGACCTGCTGAAAATGCTGAGGTTTATTTTTAACACGTTTGTAGTTTGAGCAAACAAAAATATACAAATAAAAACAACTAAGAGAAAAAATTTTCATTTTAGCACAAAATTTAGCACAAATCTTTATCAAAATAACTACATTTGAAGCCTTATTAGATCTCAAAACACATTTACTTTTTACTTTTTAAGTACATTTTTAGAGGGGTACTTTAATATTTTTACTTAAGTAGATTTGTTCATGTGATACTTTTACTTGAGTATTTTTTTTTGGCTCCAGTATTTACTTTTACTTAAGTAACAAAATTGAATACTTCTTCCACCACTGCAGAGCGTACAAGGTTTGCACTTAAAGATTTTCTAAACACACTTCGCCTCCATAAACTGATGGACCTACAGATTTTCTCAGGGCCCAGACAAATGTCTCTTTTATTCCTCTTCAACATAAGGAGCCACCTGTTCCTGGGATTGGCAGCTTTTGTTACAGAGGTCAGTCTGAGATGGCTTTCACAGCAGTCCTGACTTTCACAATCTGTTTCACTAAAATAAGTTCAGGTTTTGTTCAGTTGGGCTAATAATTGAAAATAGGCATTTAAGATGAAATGTGGGTCATTTTATTTACCCCGGTAACTCAGGAATTCACAGAAAGTAAGTAAGTTGTAAGTGGCCTCCTTTCAGGTGAAGCTCAGACAGTAGGCCATTAGTAATATTTGTATGAATCATCTAAAACCCTGGACTATTGTTAAGGTATAAGCAAACGACTACATTTGTCAATACACCTACACAATACTGAAGTTAAATGGCCCATATTACGCTATTTTCTGCTCTGTTATAACGTTTCCTCATCACAAACATACCCAGAGTTGTGTTTCGTTTCATTCATACACGTTTAACACACAAAGGCTGAGTTCTCCTCTCAAACAGAAAACACTTTGTTCCACCTGGTAATACAGGAAGTGCTCCCCTGTGTTTTTAAACTCCACACACTTTCACAAGAATCATCTGGATGATTTCAGCCCTGGAAGTGCCAAACTCTACTGAACTAAAGGTAAAAGGTAGCGGTTAACTTGAAAATCACTAACATGAAGTTCAAGGTGGAACATTTTGAGCTTTGGAGATGTAGACAGACTAATAATAAAGTGTTACTTAAACATGTGAATGAAACAAAACCAACTCCAGGTTTGTTTTTGAGGAGGTAACAGCATTATAACATGGTTTAAACCTCAGAATGTTGTTGATTTTTAGGCTACACATATAGACCTGCTAAAAATATATTTACATTTTTTGTGTATATCTTAGTTAATAAATCCAACCCCCTTTTTAAACCAACTTCTTAAATCACAGAGGTAGCTACACACAGTTGTACTTAGCTCTGTATAATGACATCTTTGTATGGCCAATTTCAGTTAAAAGGTCATGTAGTCAATTTAATGTAATCCCAAGCCTACTCTGGGGAGAAAAGTGGTTTTGTTTTTGTCGTTCTCTCCTTTCCCCTGCGTCAGGTCTGGGAGTCATGTGTCAGGTACATACAAAGAACACTCCAGATTTAAACAAGCGTCTCTCTCCATTGTTTGTCCCACAAGTTCATTTTTCCGTTAACCCATTTTATAACTAAAGAATAGTAACATGAGGTTCAGATGTTTTTGCCTGATGCTGTTTTGGCCCAATAACGGTTGGAGATGTTATCCAATCTGATAAGTGAGGAAATGTAATACAGTGAAAGCCCTATGGACAAGAGCGTAAAAGTACAACATGTTTCTATAATTGGAAGAATGCCATTTTATTAAACAACAAACAGACACACCAGCTAAGGAAGATTAGGTGTAAAGTATCAAGTGTGGTTATCTAAAACGTAAACAGAAATATTTTCACAGTAGTGCAGCGGATCTTGTGTAAAACCAACCTATATAACAATATTTCCTGAGTTACAGCTAGACACCAAAGCGTGATTCTAAAATTGTCCCCTTAAAAATACAAACCCTCTCGTGGAGTTAGTCAGATTCCAGTTTAAGTCCTATGCCTATTGTTGAACCATAAGCCAAAAGGAATGTTAAATCAAAACAGAAATGCTTTGAGATCAAATGTCTCGATAGCAGCTGTACGGCAGTGGCATTTTGCGAAGCGGGTCCGAGCCTGGCTGTTACGTGACATCTGTGTGGCGGTCCCATCTGCTCGTCGCATCTCCGCTTTAAACCTTGTACTTCAACTTTCCGCTGTCACTGATGACGCAGATGTGCTGAAAGGCAAAAAGAAGCAATAATAAAAATCCCTTTGCATTAGGTTCTCAGACATGGCATGAGTAAGCTCCCACTTGAACAAAGCATTCCTGATTTAGTCCTGGTTCTGACCTGGTTTAATTCTTGTCCAGAATGTTGCAAGTTACAATTTTCTGGGCTGGTTTCTACCGTCAGTCTTTGTTCAAACTTAAACGTGCACTAATTAACAGTTTAAGTGGAGGGACTGTCACCTGCTTGTTTCTATAGAGGTTCTTACTTTGGAACGTTTCACAGTATGGCATTCAACTTTTATTTTGCTTTTATTCAATTACATGCTCAAATATACATATAAAAATCAAGCATTCTTACTGTGAGCTGGGTCACCTGTCCGTAGATCTGACCTGTAACTTCTAGGGGCGTCACCGGCTTGTCCCCATGGAGATAAACATATTTAAAGGGCCTATTTTGTGTTATTTTCTGTTCTGTTCTAATGTTTCCTCACCAAAAACATACCTGGAGTTGTGTTTTGTTTCATTCACACATGTTTAACGCACAAACCCTGCATATTTAGGTCTCAACCAGAAAACACTCTCTTCCACCTTGTGATGTCATGCGGTAATACAGGAAGTGCTCCACTGTGTTTTTAAACTGCAGAATCATTTGGATAATTTCAACTCTGTAATTGCCAATCTCTACTAAACAAAAGGTAAAAAGTAGCTGTTAACTTAAAAACTACCACCACGTGACATCACAAGGTGGAACAGGGCATTTTGAGCTTTGGAGGTGTAGACAGACTAATAATAAAGGATTACTCAAACATGTGAATGAAACAACACAACTCTACGTATGTTTTGATGAGGTAACAGCATTAGAACACGGCTTGACGCTCACGGGAATCAAGTTTGCGTAATATAGGAGCTTTAATGCCATACAGTGGAACATTCCAAGCAATGCACTACCATCTGAACGAAGACACTCAGGTGGCGGTCCATTTACCAGAAAAGTTACAGCGTGAACTTTTAAGAAATTTCTTTATCATGACAAGTTCAAATGGTTTCAAGATGGTTTCAAATTCCAAATTAGCCCTGCTAGATTAGAAACCTGATTTATTCCCGATTTATTTCTTATTTGTTCCTCGTTAGTAGTCCGAGCTTAGTCTTCTGTCCAAAATATAATTCGGTAATGGGGCACTGAGTGGACGGTTTGCGCATCCCTCCTCCTCAGCTTAAACTATGAAACATTTGTAGTAACTTACATTAAGATCTCTGAAATATTCATTGTAGTCTAAGGCGTATCCAACTACAAAACGATTCGGAATTTCAAAACCGACGTCTGAAAGATAAGAGAAATGAGTTGTAAGCTAATGATTCACCTTTATTACTTGAATTGAATGCGGCATTGACTAATTAACAATATGATACATACAGTCAGGAAGCCATGATGTGTTCTGTGAGACTCGTTTGACAAGCAGCCTGAAAAATAGAAACAGGAAGTTCTTTTCAGGCGCTGGGTAGTCACAGGGCAATTTTAAAATCTTCGTACTGTAACACATCTTTGTTTTTGGCTAGACTAAACGGAGTGATTCACAAAGAAAGCCAGGCTGGTTTCAGTAACTGAAGTCATAACTTACCCTGCCACTTTGATCATGTTGGGGTTGAAAGCTTCTACATGCTTCAAAAGTGTTTTCATAGTCTTCCCAGTGCCTACTATGGCCTGGAAAAATGAGGAAGAAACAATGCAGGCAAACAGCAGACTGATTAGTGATAAGAGAGATTAGTCATGGGTTATAAAAGCACAGTGAAGTCAGAATCTGTGTCCAAAATACAAATATAGGTCGGACGAGTCGCTATTTCAAGTGTTCTCATAGGAAACTGACAGTGTGCACATTTGAATATGGAGACGAATTACAACCATATTTGACTTACCTCGACAATCAGAACGTTCTTATGACGGCACATTTATAGGAGAGAAGAAAAGGGAAGAGAGAACGGCATTACTTATAGTCATAAACACAAATCATTGGTAGCCACTGATCAACTGTAAACGTGTAAAAGTAACGATCTAGGACGGGCAGTGAACTAACAAATAGAGTTGATTTGCAAAAACAGATACGAGTTTGAAAAAGTCATCGGAAGCTTGTAGTTTACTCTTAGTATAGTAATATTTTTCAAAAGCTAAATGTATTTTACCGCTATCAAAATATCATTCCATCCCTTCGTGATATAATCCACTACATTGTCAATGCTAATATCTCCAGAACATGGTAACAAAAAGAAAAAAAAAAACAACTTTTTGGCAATTTTTCAAAACAGAGATGTCTGGTTTTGCTATTGAACTAAAAATACCTCTTCATAATGCAACAAGTTAGAGCTGGAACTTGAATTTTTTGGATAAAACTTTTGTCCTAACAGTTGAAAAATGAGGCAAGCAGTTTGTTTTAAAAAGGTAACATCTGAATTGTGATTTCCAAAATGGCAGCTCTGCTGTGGCGTTCCCAGTCTGAAGCGGTTATCGTTTTATCTTTAGGTTGAAAGCGTGGATGACTGAAGCAGGAAAACACACATAACACACAGATGATGTATTCAAAATAGCAAAATCCCATTTATTTTGATACCGATCGCCCATGGAAAAAAATGAGGACGGCAATTCAGGCTGGAAATCCCATATAGCTCTAGGAAAGACACAAAGAAATAACTAAAATTCTGCAAATGCTTCTGTAATCAACAAGAGACAACTGTGCACTATTTATATGAAGAACTACTGTCTACTTCTTTTCTGGGGTAAATACATGCAGGGTCTATTCCATGGACTGTATCAACCAATGTTGCGAAACTATAGGTATCCAATTCAATTTGATTATCGATGAATTCTTCCCTAATTCTACTATGTATGTGCAATATTTTAATTATGTGAATGTACTGTCTTGTCATTGTTATTCAAATTACTATTACTTGTGTCTTGTCACACAGTTAGTTCTAAATACTGGGTCAAGAAGAGGAAGTGTCTAACATCACAACTTGAAATTCACAAGAGAAAGTTGACTCTAGTGTTGGCTCCTCCCTTCAGATAGATATAAGGTGACGACTTTCAAAAACGCTTGTCCAGTTGACAGAATTCGCTTTTCTTTTGCGGCGGAACCTGCCCGGACGACCGAGGGATTACGCAGATTTCACAAATGCACTCAAAATGCTGTGGCTAAGAATGTTCTCCTGGTCATGTCCTCGTTTGAGCCCGGCTACGTCCTGATGTACACTTGGTCTGATCCTGTTCTAGTCCTGGTTAGGTTCTGGTCTAGTTCAAGTTTAGTGCCCAGTTTAGTCCCAGTTTTAATGCGGTGCGTTGAAGTGTGAGCTCACCCTAAAGCTGCGTCCTATTTTCATGTTCCTGGCATCCACATCTAACGCACAAGGCATTACTCGGGGGGGACTCAAATCAGCTGATCTTTAATAACTAGAAATATGTTCAACTGTAGATTCCTTTTAGACCTGTTGCGTAATAAGTCCCTGAGTATAAACTGTAGCAAAGTGACTGCATATGACACCTACAGGGAAAAACTCCTGTTACTACCTGTAAGAAAAAGTGAGATTTGAGTAAACATGTCCTGGTGTGTAAGCAGCTTCTGTCTTGATTTTAAACTGACAATGAATCAAGGTAACAAAGTAAAGTAGTAAAGTATTGTACTTAAGTAGAATTTTTAGGTTTTGACAGTAGGTAACTTTTACTCCACTACGTTTGAGAGCAGGTATCTGTTTTTTCTACTCCACTACATTTTTTAACTGGACTGAAAGTAAAAAGTACCTATTTGAAATACATAAAACTCATAAGAAAAATTAAGAAATTGATTCGTATTGCTGCTGTTGACCAAAATATGTCTAAATTTTCACTTTAAAATATGTCTAATTTTTCACAATATTTAACACTTTAACAAATTAACAACACTTGTGTGAAATACTTTTACTTTTTACTCTTAAAGTACATTTTTAAACAGGTACTTAAATACTTTTACTTAACTAGATGTTTTCATGTGACACTTTTACTTGAGTAACTTTTCGCCTCTGTATCTGCACTTTTACTTAACAAAATTGAGTACTTCATCCACCACTGATCAAAGGAGTCTGGCGTTTTAAAAACTAGTGCCACACATTAGACTTTTGAACTTGAGCGATGAGTTTGTAATTACACCACATTACAGAACGAGAAATCATTTTGGGCGTGGGCCATTTGTCATAACTGCATAAATATTGATGAATTACGTCAGCTTGCTTATCTACACATCGAATATAACGTAAGACTCCCTCAGTGCTTTAAACTGAATAGATCCACAGATCACAGCAAGTGGCTAAAGAGAGGCTGCCCTCTTCTGACCAAACTGTATCACTACACTCTAACGGTGATAAATCTGGAGTAAACAGTCTCTGTGACACATCTGTTTTGTGTTGTGCATTATGTAATATGTAATTTTACCTTTCCTGTTAGAAATGACAGATCCTCTGCTCCAACTATGTGCAGATCCTCTGTGGACTGGTCATTCTGAGGGGAGTCAATATTAATAAGCACATGGTCTGTGTACGTCCGTGTGTGTACGAAACTGTAAACCTGAAACTGTATGTTGTAAATGCATGAGATCTTTGACATATTAATATTTTAAGGACACAGCAGAAGTAGCCACCTGCTTGTCTTCATAAATATGTTATTGTTTTGCCTAGAATCTTTCACAGTGTGGCATAAGCCGTATCCATCTTGCATTTCTTCAATCATGCTGTGTTTATCGCTCGAAAACATGCATCACCTCCTTGTCTCCATGGAGATCAGATAAACAGAATGCCATACTGTGGAACATTCCAGGCAATGCATTTACATCTCCCTGGTGGTCGACCCTCCACCGAAAAATACATAGTGTGCCTTTAATTTCAATGGCAGTAGTAACAGTAGTGGTGATAACTGCTAAAGTGGCTGTGGCAGTAATCGTAGTAATAGTAGCAGAAGTTACTATATGCATGGATATAGCTTTGGCTGTGCTGCGTAGTAAATGTACTGACTACTATAAATACCTCATTCCTATGTTATAATATTATATTTTCTAGCACATATTCCCTGTGTTCTTAGAGCAGTAAGCAGACGGTTCTGTGTCTCACGGGGCCCTCACCAGGTAGCTTTTCAGCCGGATAAAGTGTACCCTCATGGGGATAGTGCGGTTGGAATTGCAGCTCAGGGCCTTAATCCTGTCCACGAGGTCTGCGCTGAACTGGTATCCTCCTTTTAGAACACACAGCACCACGATGTCATGGTTACCGAGGTCGTCCATAATGTTCCGGGCCAGGCGCTCGGTCCTGAGGAAATGCAAAACAGGACGAATGGGCTCGAGTTGGGAATTATATGGAATACACTATGTGACAGTAGAGCGTTTGTCCGCTGATCCGAAAGTTGGTGTTTCGAATCCCGCTCTCGACATAAATATCATTGTTTGAGCGGTCAGATTCACTGACCCACAGGTGAATGCTGTTGTTGTGTCTTTGGGCAAGACACTTAACCCATCTCGCCCCTAGTGTCCGCGTACATTGGTGTATGAACGTGCGTGTTAATAGGTGAGCGGTTCCTTGATGTGAAGCGCTTTGAGAGCCTTGAAGGTGTAAAACTGCTATATAAAAATGTGACCATTTGCCAATAACACAATCGCAAAATTTAATAATAAGGAAGGAAGTGTCTTGCCCAAGGAGACAATGTCAGCAGACAGCGTTGGTCCGACAACCTTCGGATTCGCCAACTTCTCTATAAACTTCTCTATCAGCTTTTCTTTCAGTTTTTCGTATCTAAACCGCTCTGTCTGATTCTATCTTAATGACTGCCTTTCATACTAAAAATATTCACTTGCTTGGAAACGTGGAATGAATAAACATTTACACAGAATGATCATACTTTTTATAAGCCGGGCTATTCATTATGGACAGCATCTTCTATATTTACATTTTATTATCTTATTTTGAAGCGAATTTAGATGCAAACAAACACATGCAGTATAATTCTGTCTTTAAATTACAGACTCAGCGGAACATCTGTTGTTTTGCTTTTCCGACTCAAATTATAACTTGAAGAGTAGACTTTGAAAACAGGGGCATTCCCTTTACTAGCGCGAGGAGCCTTAAGAGCACATCTGGGGGGGGGGCACGTGTAGGGGCAAAAAATACCTGTCCATGATCACTCCATGCGGGATGATGACACAGTCCAAGTCCCCGGCGTAGTGCGTAGGGTAACTGAACAAGTCTAAACTGTAGCCAGGCCAGTTATCCTCAATCTGAGAACAAAAAGACATTAGTTTGCAAGTGTGTTTCCTTTGTGCGCCATATTTTTTCTGTGCGTAAAGCTACAGTTGGCGTCTACATTTGGCGCGTTGCACTATTTTGAGATTGCACGCAGGCGACAACTTTCCCTCGGAGTTTTTTTGCACATTCGTCGGGTGTAATTACCACAATCCCTTCGCGTCTCTTTGGAGGTGCATCGTCTGCCATGTTGTTTCCAACGGCGCACGGAAAAAAGGTTCCAGTGGCCTCAAATTACTGGTGTGGCACGTTTTCGCAAGAGTTCGCCAGTGGGAGTGTAAAGAGAGGAGGAGGAGCATCGGGGTTAAGGAATTTCTCCGTGTTTGTGAGAATAGTAGCACCCCTTTATGTAGTGCTATGGCGCCGTGTTGACTGTAGGGGCGCCATAACACCAGAGATTATTAGAATTTCATTCATCAAGCAACACTGCTGAGAAAAAACAAAAAAAACACTGTTCTTTATGTAGGCTGCCTTTAAATAAGTTACTCATCATGTCCACTCAGTTAAACACGGTATTTTAATATAATCTTTGAGCAAACTAGAGGATCAGAGCATAGGCGTTAACTATAATTTGTATAAGTTGTGGTTAAGATCTGTGATTCTCAAATCCCGGCTCTTCTAGGGCTGCCAAAAAAGTGGGAAAAACAATGGTCTACATTGCGATGAAGAGGAGAAGTAGACAATTTTGCATTTTATTGTGTGGTTGGACATAGAATGAAAATAAAATAGGCTATAGGCTAGTTGTATATAGTAGGCCTATATACAAGCTGATATAGTTTGGTTTTTTTAACCCCTTTACAAAAGAAAGACTCCCCAACAGTCTGTAAACAATAGGTGTTAGCAGTCTGCTGTCTGCATGTGGAAAAAAACACACTAATCAAAAATATCCATAATGTAAAAAAATGGCGTTAAGTTTCCTCAAACTGCACCTTTGTTTTGTTCTTGCGCCTCACTGTGATGCTTCATGTTTTCTGTTGTTTTGGTTGTGTGCAGATAAGGCTGAAGGTCACGTACGCGCATAGGCACATATCTAAAGCATCTATTTTCTTATTCAAGACCACAGTATATGACCTCTGTTTTTCCCATATTTTTGTCTGGTGGTGCAACTGGTCTAACTCAGCGTTTCCATGGCAACGCAATAGCCTCAGGGTAAACCACAATCCCTCTGTTAAGGCAAAAAATGTATTCTTTATTTTTGGCGGCAAAATGTTTGTCCTTGGACTCTGTCCTTTTTTACAGCTGAATTTTGTGAAAATCCAAACAAGAAACTATGAAGATGAACGCTATTTACGCCAAACACATTCTTATGTTATAGGACATTTATGAGGATTAGGTGTCGGACTTAATTATTCCACGTGTTAAAACGACTCATGGATGATCGAAACATAATAAGCCTAAATTTAAAACATGGCTTTGCTGTCACTTCAGTCCTAAGTTTTAGGCCGATGTGAATTGAAAACTTCCACAGCCTGTACCTACTGCACGTGACTCAGATGTCATCACTTCATGGGTAAATGCTATTTCCAGTTAACCACAAACCCTTTACCATAAAACCATTAGAGCAGAAGCACTGAGATTCTGAAATAACTGAGGTAGCTGAGAGTTGTAAAGAGAGGCAGGACACTGGATGTGTAAAACAGGAGTTTATTTACCATCAGAACACTCAAAGTGATATGTTAGTGTTGTCCATTCAAGACTAGCCATGCTTCTATTGTAGGGAGTATTATACCCTCTGAAGACATAGCCCTGATAGCAAGCACTGAACTAGAGACATCCTTGATACACTAGTGCAATTTCCCAGTTCAAAGCAATGGCTCAGGTGGAGACATCTCACCCGCTGCTCCAGTGGATGGTGGTTCAATCCCAGCTGTTTTTGGGAAAAATTATATTTAATGAACAAAGAAAGCCTATACCGTTTTGCTGTTTACATTCTGACTCTCGTGTCGTCTCTAAATGACTTGTGCATGTGTAATTTACAGTCATCACACCCGAACGTCACTGACAGCGTGTGAACGGGTGAATTTGGGACACTGGCTGTAAAGGGGGATGCTGTGGTCAGCTGGTTGGGGGTCAGAACAGCAGGCTACGGTACGGCGTGTCAGTGCACATTAAGGCAGCGTGCCGTTCGCCGTCGCCGGGCTAGGACAAGGTGTCTGGGCCACCCACCCGTGCCTCTGCTCGCCGGCTGTAATTACAAGCAGCGCAGCGGTGACAGCTGGGGAGGCAGATGTCAACAGAAACATTAGATTTCAATCAGCCTGCACAGTGCCACACCTCAGAGGAGCACAGAGGTGTTAAGACTAAGATAAAAATGGCTTCTGTTATATTTTGTTAGTCTACCATCTAAATGCCATCTCCTTTTCCAACATCAATCATCCGATCTTTTGTATAGTAATGATACTGGCTCTGATTTACAATTCTATAAGCTTGACGTTGTCCATCATTAGTATCTCCTCGTTACAGTCTGGAGGCGGTAAACTTCTTCTGTAGAAACTGCCGTCCCGGGGCAGACTGATGTAAACGTGGCTGACATTTTGTGCCAACAGCCCCTCCAACCTCTACCAATCATAGTCATAGTAACTGTTTATCATTTAACCGTGTTTGTTGATGGTATTGCAAAGAGAATATGCTAAAAAAAAACATTTAGGCGATAAAATACATTGCTAAGTGACTTTTTGGCCGCGTCGAATCGTTACATTTTTATATAGCGCTTTTCCACCTTCAAGGCACTCAGAGCACTTTGCACCAAGGAACCAATCACGTTCATACACCAGTGTGCGCAGACAATGGGGGCAAAGTGGGTTAAGTGTGTTGCCCAAGGACACAATAACAGTAATCATCTGCGGGAGCTGGAATCGCATCGCCAACATGTGGGTCAGCGGATCTGACCGCTCAGCCATTAATGTTTTATGTTGAGAGCGGGATTTGAGCCGTCAACCTTCAGATCAGTGGACAAACACTCAACCAAACCAACTGAGCTACTCTCTAACTCTTTATACGTACTAATTAATATGAACTTCTTATAACTTTTAATACAAAATGATTTCCTTCAGTGGATTTAAATATCTTCACTCAGGGATAAACACTGTATCCAGCTCTACCCGTAAAAAACAGACGTATTTTACAACAAAACAAAACACTGAAAATTCAAAAGCGCATTTCGTTAACAGCCTTTTCCACACCACTCTTCATCTTGGGCCCACCGCAGTATTTTGGTGTGACATTGTTTTGATGGAGCAGTGAAGGCAGCAGCAGACCCACTTCTCATGCCCACAGGGGTTAGGAGAGGAGCAGTCTAACGCTGGCATTTCGCACTCCGTCAGCAGTCGCGGCCCTCGCCCCGCACCCGAAAAACCCCTGCGCTGGCCAATTATGAATATTCACTCTCTCTGAAAGTAATTCCCTGGGACACGCCACTGTCCACCCAGATATTGTCATTGGTCTGGTTTGTACTGTTTGGATTGTACAAGGACACACTTCATACCATTCCCAATCAGAATCCATTTGTGTAAAGTATGAACTGTCCCGGAGTATTACCGAGGACACGGATTTTTGCGAACATCGAGCAGCCATTTTGATTTTAGTGTTCATTAACCTAAATGTACTGGACGGATGCCATTTGAAGATACAGTAAAACAATTCTACAAGCTGCAATAGTGACCTTCAGTGACTTCTAAAACTCAGAACGCACAAAAAAACAAAACAAAAAAACAAACGCCTGTATTTTACTTAAGGGTCCATATTACGCTATTTTCTGATTTTCTGTTATAATGTTGTTTCCTCATCAAAAACAGACCCGGAGTTGTATTTTGTTTCATTCACACATGTTTAACACACAAACCCTGCATATTTAGGCGCTTCTCTCAAACTGAAAACACTCCGTTCCACCTTGTGACGTCACGTGGTAATACAGGAAGTGCTACAGTGTGTTTTTAAACTCCATACACCTTCACGAGAATGATTTGGATTATTTCAACCCTGGAATTGCCA
>KN486657.1:79651-93198 GCA_000787095.1 Periophthalmodon schlosseri
CTTCATGACATCACAAGGTGGAACGGGAGCATTTTGACTTTGGAGATGTAGACAGACTAATAATAAAGAGTTACTCAAACATGTGTGAATGAAACAAAACACAAGTCCAGGTATGTTTTTGATGAGGTAACAGCGTTAGAACATGGCGTAAAGCTTAAAGAGTCAGTTTTGTGTAATATAGGAGCTTTAAGCTATTTTAAAGAACAGTTCTTCAATAACTGCATTTAACATGGCATCTGGGTGTACTGCGTGCACAAGTAAAACTCTATTAAGATCATTGGCTTCCTGTTTAAGTGGATTGCCGTAATGTATTAGAAAACAAAGTGGGTTACGGAGCTCGTTGATAAACTTAGTTTTCTGCAGAAAGTGATACGCAGGGTCTTGGCCTGTGTCTCACTGGTGAACACATCCTGAGGCTGGACGAATGCATTAAACAGTCAATCATTAAATGTGTTTATTCACTGGAGCCATTACTACTTACCACTATACTTCAGCTAAACCAGATACTTGAGATACTTGAGTAAAACTTCCAGACAGAGGAAAGTATTGTATATATTTAGCAGGTAACCATGAGACGGGTTGCGGTATAAAAAGCTGTTAAAGGTCCAATATTACGCAAAATTGACTCTTGTGAGCTTCATGTTACAACGTTGTGACCTCATCAAAAACACACCTGGAGTTGTGTCTTGTTTCATTCACACGTTTGAGTAACTGTAGATATTTAGTCTGTCTACATCTCCAAAACTCAGAATGCTCTGTTCCACCTTGTGATGTCATGAAGCGGTAGTTTTCAAGTTCAGAGCTACCCTTTACCTTTAGTTCAGTGGAGTTTGGCAATTCCAGGGCTGAAATAATTAATAATAAGTAATTCTAGTGAAGGTGTGTGGGAGTTTAAAACAGACTGAGACGAACTCAGCCTAAAAATGCAGGGTTTGTGCGTTAAACATGTGTGAATGAAAGAAAACACAACTCCAGGGCTGAATAATTAATAATAAGTAATTCTAGTGAAGGTGTGTGGAGTTTAAAAACAGACTGAGACGAACTCAGCCTAAAAATGCAGGGTTTGTGCGTTAAACATGTGTGAATGAAAGAAAACACAACTCCAGGTCTGTTTGTGACGAGGAAACAACATTATAACATAGCGTAAATAGCGTAATACGGGCCCTTTAAATTCTTTCTGTGGCAATCGTAAAAATAACTTAAAAGAGCAGACAAAACGCACAATTATTTCACATGGCAGATGTATTTTGTCTCTAACTATAACTGGATTAAGATGCATTTTCGTGTACTTCAGTGGCCAACTTTTAAACGCAGAATCCTGAATGTAAGATACAATATTGAGACTTAAATTAGACTTTTGCTCAGGCCTACACCCTCTGGCCTCTGTACGGGTGTAGCAGGGCTGTAGCGGTTGCAATGAGAATGAATGAGGTCAGGCATGTCCACTTGGATGACAAGTATTTCTTTATTGTTTTACAGATAACATACTTCACAGGGTTACCTTAGAGCTCACGTCTCCTGACAGCAGGAGACTGAGGGGGAGATGGACAGACTTTATCAAGCACACATTGTAAACAACTGAGCAATATTTAAGTCTAAATGGCGTACCATAGAATAAGTGAGAGACAACAAAATGTACGTAAGTAAGAAGATGTGCCTCTTGCAAAGACAAAAAGTTTTTTATTTTTACAAAACAAATAATGGTCACTGACAGTTTTCTATGTTTTTTATGTGGCTGAGAGGTAGAATGGAGAATGGTTTCTTTATCATAACATTTTATCATGATGTGTGAAAACATTATGAGTGAGTAAGTAACCCCAGCCCTCTGAAATAGAATGTGAAATCTGTACAAACTTCTCCATCGATTACAATTTGAAACATTTTTGTATTTTTGTATCCCAAGTGTCCGACTGTAGAGAACGCGTATTTTGGAGCGCTGTGGATTTTGCCGTACCTGTGCGCGCGGCAGGACGGCAAACTCCTGTGTGTAATACTGCGGAGAGCAAGGTCAGTCCATGTTTCCTGTGTGTGGATGGGGCCAAGAGACGGACGAGATTCAGTTGGAAGTATCCGAATGGACGCTCCCGGGACCTTCTGTGGGCGATGTCACTGACGAAGGGGTCGGAGCATCCTGCCAGCCCCCGTTTGTCTGCAGACACATGACACGTAAAATTACCGTGAGCAGAGAGAACCACAGTGTACCACACATCGGATCGGAGACTTTGGTAACTGTTGGAGTCCTAAGCTTGTCTATAAACCTCGAGTTACATTGAAAATAAGCGGCTGAACACCTTGATTACAAAGGGATTAGGCTGGTCAAAGGGCGGCGTTTCTTGCTACTAAAATCCCAATAAAGGCCTAAACAGCTGGAGAGCGTTTTTGTCGTGAGGCTTTTTTCGTCACTATATATCAGTGGTGGAATGTAACAAAGTGAAAGTAGTAAAGTGCTGTACTTAAGTAAAAAATGTAGGTATCTGTACTTTACTTAAGTACATTTTAAAGTGATACTTTTTACTTCTACTTCACTACATTTGAGAGCAGTATCTGTACTTTCTATTTCACTACATTTTGAACTAGACTGAAAAGTAAAAGTATTTTTTATTATTGTTTGAAACCTGCTGAAAAGCCTGAGGGTTTATTTTTAACACGTTTGTAGTTTGAGCAAACAAAAATATACAAAGAAAAACAGCCTGGAAAAAACGATCGATTCAGTTGTTTCTATTGAACAAAATTCAGCACGAGTCTTTATCAAAATCACCACATTTGAAGCCTCAAAATCTGTGCGAAATCATTTTTAAACAGGTACTTTAATACATTTACTTAAATATATTTTTTATATGTGATCCTTTTACTTGAGTATTTTTGCTCCAGTATCTGTACTTTAACTTAAGCAACAAAACTGAGTACTTCTTCCACCAGTGCCGTCTAAATATACCTGTACGTTGCTGTATCAGTTCTACAGAATATTGAGACATCTCGAAAACCACATTTAATGGCAGAATTTGTATTAATATCCACCGTGGAACCAAAATTTCTTAGCATGAGATCAGTGCCCCTCAGATTTAAATTGGGTTAATGAGGTTATATTATTATATGTCAGAATATAATGCCAACAGCTTTATAAAAATACACAAGATAATGATTGCTTTTACCATTAACTTTCTAAAAAACTTCAATCTGTTGCATTTTTCTGTTTCCGAGTCCAAACACAACAATAGCTCCCGAAGCTGTCTACAGTTTCACTTCTAATGACAGATAAACAGCCTTGAATGAGCCTTTTAAAAAATAGTACTTTGTTCTTTCTGCTCTAAAGTCTCCCACACATTTCTGAATACACACGCGAGATGGTTGATAAAAAGAATACATTATCACAATAAAAACAGGTCTTTAAATTGAAAGCCTCCTCAAATCGCAGTAAAAGGTTGACTAAAGACCATTACGGACATTAATTGCAATTTCCGTGCTATTAGTGTGAGCAGTGAACGTGCCGTGGCAGCCTCTCATTTCCAAACCCTGTTATTTTGCGTAAAGACTGTCTGTCATCTTATTCAGAAGCACAAGTGAAAGAAAAAAATGAAAGAAGGGAAAAAAAAACATTTCTGTGGGAAACGGCAACACCCACCAGCAATTTCCGGGGTGTAATTGGCGTTCAAGGATAAAAAGAGACGAGGTGAACCGTGTGAGCTCAGTCAGTAGATCTCGGCAAAGAAAAAATACTAGTGAGAGTGAATAAATATAAAATAGGTACCGTAGAGGTGCTGCACTTCATTCACAGCGTGCTCTGGAAAAAACGTCTTTTCATTATAAACAGTACAATGAAGCTAATATTATAGTAATTACAAGCTATATTTTCAATTTTGTGCTTTAACTTGAAGAGGAGTGGTTCACGCCGCCGGGCTACGACATGTCACATGGTTATGAGTAATAAAAAGGAAGGTTTAGTAAAAAAATACAAAAATACAAAAATTACAGAATTCTAGTTTTTGTCTAAAATGTTAGATATTGTGATTGGTTTTATGCAGTGGTGGAACGTAACAAAGTAAAAGTAGTAAAGTACTGTACTTAAGTAGAATATTTACGTATCTGTGCTTTACTTAAGTACATTTTACAGTGGATACTTTTTACTTTTACTTCACTACATTTGAGAGCAGTATCTGTACTTTCTACTCCGCTACATTTTTGAACAAGACTGAAAAGCAAAAGTATTTTTTATTATTATTTGAGACCTGCTGAAAAGGCTGAGGGTTTATTTTTAACACGTTCATAATTTGAGCAAACAAAATGTTCAAATAAAAACAGCCAGATTAATTCAATTGTTTCAGAATTTGGCACAAATCTTTATCAAAATCACTACATTTGAAGCTTCATACAACCTCAAATCTGCGCAAAATACTTTTACTTTTTTCTCTTTGAATACATTTTAAACGGGTACTTTAATACTTTTACTTAAGTAGATTTTTTCATGTGATACTTTTAGTTTTACTTGAGTATTTTTTTTCTGCGGTATCTGTAGTTTTACTTGAGTAACAAAATTGAGTACCACTGGTTTTATGTCTATCCAAACATCCAGAGGTAGTTTGCGTCAACTTTTTCCTTGTTCCAGTGATGTAACTTCATCTGACTGAAAGATCTTGAAAAAGAAAAAAAAAACATTTTCTTATGTCACAAAAAGTTGATGGGTTTAAACTTACAAATGTACTAATTGAGAGTTTGAGTGTTCCAGATTGCACACGTCCCTCTGTTCTACGTGCGTTTTCCGTTGGGGGGGCGTTGGCGGCGCCGGCCTGTCAGTGCGACTGTCCCTGTGGATGACTGATCTGACCAATGTGCTTGGACTGCTAGCCCCAAAGCCGCGCTCCTTCTGTCCCCGTGACTGTCGTATCGATTCTGCTCAGCCCGGGACCGCCTGTCTGTGCGAATCTACATATGAACCCGCCTCCAGTAAGTCACACCCTGACAGCTACACCTAGGCCCCGCCCCTTCCAACCCGTGAGCTTATTTTTAGCAATTAGCAACTTTATTTTAAGTGCGGCGGAGAGGGGAGAAAGGTGTCATCGCCGGTCGCGCGGCGCCAGTGCCGGCCCGTGTTTCGGAGGCTGGCTGACATCTGCGTCCTTGTTGCTGTCGACTGCAGGTGCCTCGCTAACGCTAATATCTTGCGACAGGCTCGGAGCATGTCCAGATCCTGCCTCATTGCCTGCCACCCAGGGCACGACCCAGGCAGGGGGGTGCAAGAGGCTGGAATGACGCCCAACACCAGATCTCTGCTAAGTGGCATCACAGAATCATATAGTGTAGTGTCTTTTTTTTCCACTCGAGATTAAAACGTTTATGTTATGAGCATAGACTGTATAAAGAAGTGGACTAAGCGAGTGTGACGTCACCCGCAGCGTTCGGCTCCAGTCAAATGAAGCTCGTCGAGGCTGGAGCGGTTTTAGGGGTGAATTTGGAGCCAAGTTCCATGTTTGGAATTCCGACCACGAGTATCATAGCAACCAAAGAGCCAATCCGGAGCGAGGCTGCTGAAGGTAACGCCCCTTTTCACGCGCACCACTGGTTTAGCAGGGAGCGGGCGCTTAGCAACGCTGTCAATCAAACCTGTTGCTAACGCTTATGGGAGCGACCCCGGGAAAAGAAGGCAGCTGATTTGTCTCTTGTTAATGTTCATATCTTGAGTTACGGACACAAAAGCGAAATAAAAACACCAGGATCACGTAGAGCGGGTCAATACGAACATTTTAAGACCAAAATGACGAGTCTAACAGCAGCAGATACTGAGAGAGGGGCCACCCACGATCATTTCCTATTTAGAACGCGGCGGCTAGCGGGTTAGCTATGTCCATTTATATATGCAGTCTATGGTTATGACCTGGTTATGGTTTTCGCTATGTAGTTGTGAACTCCAAACTTGACTGGACGTTCTAATGTGTCTACTCAAATTTTAGAGTAAATATTCCCATGAATCATCTACTAAACCATTATAGTGAACAAGTACTATTTTGATCTAAATTTGTAGAAATAGAAAGTACAAATAGGGATACATTTCAAAGCACGTCATCATGATAAAAAATAGGTTATCTTAAATGCTTTCGGTCAAATTGGTCGATAGCGTCTTAGTCAGCCTCATTTTTTCTGCTAATTACTTGATAGGATTATAACAACGTATATGGGACCACAGCAGAAAGGAGAACGCATAGAGTGAGTTAGCTGGAGTTTTGAGAGCGACTGGACGGTTTAATCTGCCTTTTCACTGATAAAGACGTTGTTTACTGGTGTGGACTCATATTACGCTATTTTCTGATTTATGTTAGAATGTTGTTTCCTCGTTAAAAACACACCCGCAGTTGCGTTCTGTTTCATTCACACATGTTTAACACACAAATCACGCATATTTAGGCTCTCAAACAGAAAACACTCCACCTTGTGATGTCACGTGGTAATACAGGAAGTGCTCCACTGTGTTTTTAAACTCCATACACCTTCGCTAGAATCATTTGGATCATTTCAGCTCTGGAATTTCCAATCACAACTAGAGAAGAGGTAAAATGTAGCTTGAAAATTACTACTACATGACATCACAAGGTGGAACAGAGCATTTTGAGCTTTGAAGATGTAGACAGACTATAACGCAGTGTTACTCAAACATGTGTGAATGAAACAAAACACAGCCCCAAGGTTGTTTTTGATGTGGTAACAACATTATAACATGACTTAAAGCTCACAAGAGTCAGATTTGCGTAATATAGGACCTTTAATAAGACTTTTTCTTTTTAAATCAGAGCTTTTATACGTAGAACGCTTTTAACTTTAGTTTCTGTAATTTCAGTAAGTAAATAAATAAATAAATAAATAAGCATCTGTCCTTGATTTGATTATTCCAGCTGTGTAAGATATCGCTTTACAGCCCTCGCTCTGCCCAGACGTAGCAGAGTGCGTGTCTATAGCAGTGAGAAAGCGTGTTTACAGCTCTTACGTTGATGCCCTGTGGACTGTACATCTGGCTGGCTGCGAGGCTGTCACTGTATCCTCCGGTCTGGCTGATAACATGGCGAAGGGTATCCACCTGGAACAAGAGGGACACATAAACAAAGGGTCCGGTCACAACGGCGCTCGGCCCAAACAAAGGCCGCCTCGCACACGAAAGGTCAGCGTGATAGAGAAAGGGTGGCACAAACAGGAAAAGGTTACAAACACAATCCGCTATGATTTGGCTCCTTATACAAGTGTGATAAGAGCCAATGCAAAATAACACAATGAATATAATTAGGCAGATCCTCCTCCGCGTTTACTACGTCAATGAAATGGAAGCGTATTTATGTTCTGAGCTAAACTAAACACAAGGCTCGGATGAAAGAGTTTGGAGTTTTTCCTTATGGAGTTTTTCCTTATGTAGATACAGCCTTGGAGTAACATACTTTAGAATGAAAACTAACTACCATAAGATAAATACTTAAATACTTATATAGTGGCAATTGTGCTGTGGTTAAAATGTAGGGACCACACCTAAAAGAGAAAAGATTTTAAACGTGCACTATGCAACTTTTCTGTTTGTTTCATGGGGATTTAAGCGCGTTTCCTTGAATCTTCCTTGAAGCAGGAGACGTAGCCAGTCCGAGTTACAGGTCAGATCTGTGGAGAGGTGACTGCATCCTTTTCAATATTCAGATGGGCTAATTTCAAGGTGCACTACGTAACGTTTCTGCTTGTCTCATGGGCATTTAAGCGCGTTTCCTTAAATGCTAGACAGTACAGCAGTAAATGTATCTATCTCCATGGAAACAAGCAGGAGACGTAGTTAGTCCGAGTTACAGGTCAGATCTATGGAGAGGTGAATGCGCTGCAAGGTATTCCAGACCAATAAAAACACCTTCAATTGAATAAATGTATGCTAGACACCAGGCAAAGGAATAACGTTTCCATGGTGATTGAGTCTAAACGGGAAATGTTACCTAGCGCACCTTTAAACAAAACAGAAATTAGTATAAAGTATAGTGAGGTATAACTTGTAAATGGTTTTGAATGTGAGGGAATGTGCTAAAATACACCTGCCATAGAGCTTTTTAGCAGTTCAAACCGATCGACTAGGTCACACCGTTTGGAAAGTAACCCTTTAGAAACAACACAAGTTTAAATATTTAAGGCCCAACCCTGAGGACCTCTCTCTCTCTCCCTCCTATAAGCATTGTCCCTGCTACATATTCATGAAGCATCCTAAAGCGTTTGCGAAGAGCTGATCGGAATAGAAATAGGAGCGGACGGAGAGACGCCGGTGCCAAAAGCGGAGGACATGACCACGGGAGATGATTTCTTAATGTTTGGTGTGAGTTTTAACACTCGATATCGCAGCTTTGGCCCTCTCTGTCCATTGAGGCAAGGTCACAGGAGTATGGGGCACCAGTGGCTATGTGAAATCCCGTCACGCTGCTGATAAGTGCTGTACCGGCTCCAAAAGTGTCCGCCGACGTCTACTCAGGGATTTGACAATGGGGTAATGGGAGGCTTAAGGCACTCTTTACCCTTTGTGTGACTGTGGAGGTCAACTTATTCTGTTTATCGCGCTTCCCAGACTGACCAGACCAGAACATTATTACACGGAGGGAATATTAGACTAAGCGTTCTAACTGTGGGTTGGAAAGTGAGCCCCCTGGTAAGGAGTGACATTTGGGGAGAAATGGAGAGAAATTGCATCAATTGACTTTTGATTCACTGACGGTAACTGTTATTTATTCATAAAACTACAACCTGAAAAGGGAGCAGTAGAAATTAGGCACGGGACGATGTTGAAATTTGGTGTCACGATTATCACGGCCAAAATGATTGCGATTAACGATTATAGCTCGACAATTATGAAGTGTTTCGTTTTTGTCAGAGAATCAGGAAGTGCTCCGATGGTTGGAATGCGTAAGGTAGGTAAAGAATAACTTTGGACCACTGCAAAGTAGCTGTTATTTATGTGCATTTATCTGCTATAACCTACTAATAACTCAACTAAAAGGTAAACTGCAACATAGATAAGCCATTTTTACGGTAAAGAGCTTGTACCCGATATTTCCCACGTTTTTGAGCAAAATGTGTCTTGCCCCAGAACAGATATGATTTATAAGCAGCTCCTGAGGTCAAAATAAGTGAGCTGTGTCCTGTCTGCATCTTATTATGGAGTGTTTCATTATTGTCCGAGAATCACGAAGTGCGCGATTAGCATGCTAGTTGTCGTTAGCATTACAGTGACGGCAAAACTCCGCTCTGAAAGTTGCGAAAGGCGCTTATAAACTCATCGTGGTGGATAATTAGGATAGTTGGAACGCATTAGGTAAGCGAGGAATAACTTTGGACCACGGCAAAGTTCTCGTTCTGTTTTTCACGTTTTTAAATGAAATTGTGGTACAGGACATTTAAATTATTAGAGATGGTTGAATGGGAAAGTATTATAGACTGAATGACAACTGAGCAAAAAAAAAAAAAATCAAGATGGCAGTTATTTGTTTATATTTTCTTGGACTAAAAAAATAAAACATAAATATTTTGTATGTTGGTGCTGAAGACAATTTGACATCATATAAATTACAGGCTAAGCTTTCGTACCTGGGATTGAATGTTGGCCCCCACTTGCCCCCCTTGGTACGAGTCCCCATTGAGGGACTGCACACTCATGAACAAGTCTCCAGAGTTTGACATGTTAAAAGAGCCAGCAGAACCTGAAAAGACATGAAGGTTTGGAGGAGAAGAGGAGAGAGGACAGAGTTAGAAAAGTCATGCAAAGCAAAGGGGTTAGTTCACTACATTTGTACAGTGCACCCCCAAAAGCGCTCCGAGGTCCGAGTCCCAGCTCCAGCTCGTGGTGCCTAAGATAAGACTTAAAACCGGGGGGATAGGGTCTTCTCTGTGGCCGGCCCTAAGCTCTGGAACGCTCTGCCCCCCCACGTCCAAACAGCCCCCCCTAGTGGAGTGTTTGAAGTCTCGTCTTAAGACTCACTTTTATTCTCTGGCATTTAAAACCGCGTGAGTCGTGTGGTCCCCTGCGTCTTTTATTTATTTAATTAATTTTTTATAGTTTTACTCTTTTATTTCATAGTATTTTTAGCTTTTATTTGATTTGACTAGTTTTATTGTCTTAATGAGGACTAGTGGAGTTAAACAGAGCTTTATTTTATATGGCAAATGGTCACGTTTTTATGTAGCGCTTTTCCACCTTCAAGGCATCAAAGCGCTTCCCATCAAGGAGTCGCTAACCTTTGGATCACTTTACCAGTTGACCTACCGCCGCGTCTCCGTAGTATTTTTTTATCTGATTGTGCATCACTTTGGAAGCTGTTTTGTTTATGAAATGTGCTACATAAATAAAGTGGATTGGATGGGAAAAGGGCGTAGGGGCAGCCAATACAAGACGAACAGAGCAGCTCTGTTAAAACGCAACAAGAAAACAATAATTGATTTGCAGGAAGGCTCGAAGAATAGTCTCGGTCCTGTAATGTTCCGCAGCTCCCCAGATGTAAAGAACAGCATGGTTAACTTGATTTCAACACCCGCTTCCTAATCCAATACAGTTGAAGAAGTCGCTATATGACAAAAGACTTGGCTTGGCCTCGGAGCTGCTTAATGGCATGCACGAGGTCAACCGGACAAGAGGCAGGAAAAATTAGCGTCTGCAAGAGCAAAAGGTCAATAACCCAGTGAAAGAGAGAGAGGGAGACGGAAAAAGGAAAATATATCTAAGAAATCCAATAGAGATGTAGGCTACTGTTAGGAAGATTACGGGCCGCCGAGGAGCCCCAGAGACACAGTTCTTGAGTTGGAGCCCAAAATCCCATTTGTAAAGTATAGTGCTAATGTAAAGAGCACTCAACTAAAATTGGTATCCTTGAAGCTGTGTAGGTTTATATTGTAAAGACTTTCTAACCCCAAGTCGCAACTAACTTCGGAATAGTTTGGTACATTTTTGAGCAAACTTTCCAGACAGAAAAAATATGACATTTCTTAATAGCTGCCCTGTTGAGTATTAGGAATGATATTTTTTTTATTTATTTAAAGCAAAACTGTGTAACTTTCTGGTGGTGGGACGTCACCTGCATCACTCCATGGAAAAAAAACATACTTCCTAACATTCTCCACGGAGATAGATATGTTATATGTTAGATAATGCCATAATGTGGAATATTATAGCTACAACAGACCCTCTTCCAGTCCAAGTAAGACTCCGTTTTAAGTAAGGACGCATGCTTTTATCTTAGTGAATTATTGGCTATAAAGTTACACGATAGGGCTTTAATTAACAACAAAGACAAAAGATAAAGAACACAATTTACTTCATGTTTGCCCAAGTTACTAAATGTTAGTAAAAGGCACTGTTGAGTTATACTTTTGGGATTCGGGGCAGTGAGGAGCCCCAAACATATGTGTGCTAATATAAATTAATAGGATGAAGGTCCAACTTTGGGCCCTTAAAACCCTGGGGCCCGGGACAACAGACCCCTTTGTCCCCCCCCGTCTACTCCCCTGGACTGCAGTAGTATTTATGCAGTTGAGGTTCCACTTCTCTGAGCTCACCTGCTGAATTAGGAGTGGAGGGGGAGTTGGCCTGGCTGCCGTGAGCCGACACATTGGTTGCGTTCACCGCGGTCCTCGCCGCGTACATGTTGGCCTCCTCTTGGAACTTGCCAATGTTTTTCTTGTACCGGATTCTCTTGTTCCCAAACCAGTTGGATACCTGGGCAAACGCGGGTTACATAAGTGTAAGACGTTTGCAAACAGCTGTTCATCGTCAGAAGTTGTGTATTTGCAGACTTGTGTGTATTGTGTATTAAATGTGTACATGCTTTTTTTTTATTTTAATAGATTCTTTTTTCAGACCAAGGTTTAGTTTGTTTAGCAACAGAAAACGTGTCAACTGGACAAAACGTAGTAGGAGTGAAGACGTTTCGCTGCTAATCCAAGCCGCTTCTTCAGTTCTGGTCAGATCACTGCTGGACACGGCCTTATATCTGTCTGAAGGGAGGAGCTCACTACACTGAAACTCAAAACACCTATTGTTTACAGTTTGTGTTTGTAGGCTCGCTCTATTGTGCTGCTCTAAGCGTGCACTGTGCCTGAGTCCTACTTAGCATAGCCATTCGAGCCGCTAATGAGTGATTTAGTGATGAGCGATTTAGTTTGTTTGTTTCGACTGCTCACTAGCGCTTTTCCTCAGAGTGGTCACATGAGGCATGAAAACAAACTAAACCTTGGTCTGAAAAAATAATCTATTAAAATAAATGAACATAAGACCAGATGAACCTCACTGGACTGTGCACTAGTTTAGTATTTTGAGTCGAGCAGGATAATGCCCTGACTGTTCTGTATTCTGACTTTATCTGCTGTTTGAAAGATGATTTCTCTTGTGCAGATAACCTTTCTTATCATCTTATCATTGTGGCATTTAAAATTCATCTCTGCAAGGTTGGAATACCTAATATCTGCATGTGGAAATAGTTAGATACCACCTAAAATCTTTGTAGCTGCCATCAGTGCAAATACTATGAAAGAAGATAAGATAAATTTATACAGTGCTTGGAAGTTAGCTTTTGTGCACCTGTGAGACGGTGATGCCGCACTTCTTAGCCAGCTCCTCTTTGGCCTCCTCGCTGGGGTACGGGTTACTGAGGTGGGAGTAAAAGTACTCGTTTAGGATCTCTGTCGCCTGTTTGTTGAAGTTTCTCCTCTTTCGCCTGAAGAAAAACATAAGAATTAGAATATAACTATTATATTTACCATAAATTGTGTCTGGCTAAAGAAATAAACGAGTGTTTGGCGAGTTTGCTGGCTTCAATGTCAAGCCCTGATCTTTTCTCGTGTAAAGTAACAGTGGGAAATATTGATAAAAATAAATATGTCATTATTTACTCATTTTTTTAAACTCTTGCCATATCAGATTTTCAGAAATGGCAAAATAACTTCTCAGTAAGTGTCCCAATAAGAACACGCCTACAGTATTTTGTCAAACTGAACGGAAATGTGTCTTGAAAATTATAAGCTGAGGTTTAAGTCTCAAATGTGAAATGACAAAAGTGCAGAGATATAACTTATGCCCTTATTTGGAAGTTTACAACACAAGTTTATTTTTCCCATTTTCATTTTTACCCAACTCTTTTTGCAGCATTTTTTATTATAAAATATATGCCCGATAGTCACACTTTGCATATCTTTCATATATAAAACAACATTCATAATATTATCTATTTTTGATCATCTGCCCATCTTTCCAAATTGCATATTAATATTACTTTATTCACATATTTCAATAACTACCTGTACTTTAAATTTGAACAATTTCATTATTACCTTGAAGACAATATATCCCCCAGCTCTAATATAAAGTCTGTGCTGTTGCTTTGCTGTTTAAATGAAGTTAGCCCCTGTAGTGATTTATAAAAGCTAATATGGAATTATTTATTTTTTTATTAGAGTCTCATTTTGAACTACATTTTTAATCAAGATTGAATGTGCTATGAAAGTGGGGCAAAAATCTCTGGGGGAGCTATGGGGGTGCACTGACCATTCTAGGGGAGGCCAGG
>JACM01016586.1:0-24195 GCA_000787095.1 Periophthalmodon schlosseri
GTCATGTGTGTTTGTTTTGCAGGCTGCACACGGTGCTGCTCTCAGGCTCTCGTGTGTTCTCATGTGGAGTCCAAGGAGCAGGACCAGGGTCGGTCCCACAGGATAGTGCTGCGGTCCCTCTGCTGGTGCAGCTGCCATATGGTACATACTTCTGTCCTTGTGCTCACCGCTAGGGCAGTTTAAGGCATAGGCAGAAATCACAGGGGAGATGGGGAAGACGGGGGAGCGCGACCCACCCCTTACCTGGCAATGTACCCCTCCTATCCTCTCACTGACTCCCAACAAAATTTAGTAATTTACAAACATGCATGTAAATAGAAGAATAAACGTCCTCCACGTCTTTCATTTCAGTAAAATAATTTGGGAGCTCCAACTGCAGCACCGCCGCTTCAACGCTCAGACTGTCGTCCCTCACGTATCTGCCTTTGGCTTTTTCACAACCCCAGGGGTGATTTAAAAAAGGTGTTGCTCACCGACAAAATAAGAGAGAGAGATTGAGGCTGTGTGAGGAGAGCAGAGAGGGCCAGAGGCAGTGGGTTTGAGCAGGTGACAGTTTTCCCCGCACTGAAGTTTACAGCACTCGTTCTGTCTGTCACCCTTCAGCCTGTCAGGATGTTCCCTGCACAAGCACGAGAAGCTTGGTTTTACCATCGCAGCGCCAGTGCAGCAAAATGGGTCCGAGTAGTGGTGCTGGGTGCGGTCTCGGTTTGTCTCAAAACTCCTGAAGAGAAGTGGGCGGAGGAGTTAGTGGAGAAAATGGACCCTGTGGGTCAAAGCCTGAGCCTAATGCGGTGGATTTGTTAGGGAACTAATTGCCATGTAAACCATAGTCTACTTCAAAATTAATTAATTTATATTAATAGGTGAAGCATTTGTAATTTTTGTTTCAAGTGACTAAAATTTTAATCCCAGTTGGTAGGATCAAATGAATAAAAAGACTATGCTATAGGCTATAACAAATGACTAAAAATTAAATAGAAAAAATAATAAAATAAAATATAGCCTAATAATAATAATACTAATACGTCACAACCCCCATTAATACGTCACAACTTCCATTCATCGTTTCCCCCTCAGACTCAGAGTTTTGCCCCTGGTTTAGGGTGTTGCACATATCTTGGTGTTACCACCTTGTTGTGTTGGTGCCACCATTTCACACTTGAGCTGTCCTCTCTGTGCGTGTCCCTGTGTCCCTGTATGTCCCTGTATGTCCCTGTATGTCTCTGTGTGTCCCTGTATGTCCCTGTGTGTCCCTCTGTGTACATGGACAGATAACGGACTCTGTGGTTGTAGAGCTCACAGAGGGTAGGAGCATCAGACAGGTCTTTGCTGGAGGACACTGCTCTTACGCTGCCTGCTCTCTCCAGGTATGACCCTGACCCATGGAGTTAGAAGGTGCTTAAACAGGATACTTACTCATGGGTGGGTCTGTGTGTTTGTTTTACCAGGAGAGGGAACACCAGCCCGAGGGTACGTCACCTCCTCCTCTCTCTGATCTGCTCACCAAGTGGACCTCCGACACACAGCCATGGAAGAAGACCAACCGGTATGTGGAATAGGAGATCTCAATGCTTTTGTATATACCTAAAGAACCTAAAGTTAATGCTTCAATCTAAACAGAGAGATCAATCAGACCTTTTCTTCTGCCTCACGTTTGAACCAAAGCTTTCTGGAGCACAGGTAACACTCGCCTTCTCCTCTCACACTCCATGTTCTTGACATACTGTGATACATGACAATCTGTGTTCTGACTGAAGGCATTTTGAGACGTCATCAAAGGGCTGTGGCCTGGACCTGTCTGCTGCTCACAAGTCCTTCTCCAGACTTTCGAAGAAGCCCAGGGTGATGGAGAAGGTAGGGTGATGTACACCTAACTACACTTACCCAAAGAACCGGTTACAACCCCTTGTTGTACGCCACATGCAGGTGGACAGCTCACTGTGGCATATAGCATTAAGGAGCTCAGTGAATATTAGGTACAACAGAAACATCTTGTAGTCCTTACTGGAACTAATCAAAACTAGACCTGCTTTTCCAGTGCCAGTGCCACTTACCTACAGATAGAGGACACATGCAAGTTCTCAGTATATGGACAGGCCATGCTTCATGTGAAAGCTTAGAACCTCCAGAATTCATTCACTGAGCTGCAGAGGCTGCACTAGCACTGATTCATGATGGGCTGCAGGTGCTGGGGTTTAGGTACCACTAGGTACCATTCAGATCAGAGAGAGTCCTTTTAGGGTTAAATTAACTGGATTTAGAATCTGGCAATCCAAATTTGAGGCTCATGTGAGAGTCACTCTGCATTCTGGTCATTAATAACACAAACCCCATAATAATTTTACAGGTGGAGGCTGCTGATACGTTTTCCTGTGGTTTTGCATTCAGTTGGGCTCAGTCTCACCACTGGTGGCATGAGGTAAAATCTGGACCCCGCAGAGGCAGTCCAGCTTTATGTGGTGAGACTGTGCAGGCAGCTTCTGGAGAACAAAGAACATGGTAATACAGATTAGCTCCCATGCTCCTCTGACCTAAATATAGAGGAACACCTCTGGACATAAGTTTGGGTCCTTCTGGTGCTGTAGGTGGACTGCCCTGGTCCAGATCAGGAGATCATCTCACTTCTGGAGACAGAAAGTCTGGGCATTGTAAAGCCTTCAGAGCATTTGGGGAGCTGTGTAGAGAGTGAGCCAGGCCAGTATAAGTCCACCTCTACACACCAGTCATTATCCCCCTGTGCTTTGTGTTGTGTCCAGGTGGAGAGTGCGTGTGAGCGTCTGGTTCTGTCCCTGAACCCCTGCCCCTTGGGGGTGGAATGTTTGAGAGTTTACCTGCTGCTGACTGACCTGCTTCATGTGCTCCATGTGTTCCGCCAACTCTCCAGAACAGACAAGCCTCACAAGGAGAGTGCATTGTTGGAGGCCCTGGCTAAAGCCATACTCCGTCTTCCAGAGGAGAGCATCCGTGTGTTAGGTACTCACATCCATTACACTAGAAAGGAATTTTGAGGGGCACGTGCAGTAAAATGGTTAAAAAAAAAAAAAAAAAGATATTAAAATATGACTCAATGATGCATCATAACGGTCGTGCACACACGTGCTCCCTGCCCTCTACAGCAGCTCAGAGCAGAGGTGACTGACAGCAGTTTCTGTGCGTGTTGGAACCAAGCGGAGGTTTAACATGGAGCACTGTGCTCTTTATCAGCGAAGGAGCGGCGACTGCTCTGCTGTTTACAGCCCCACTGTAGTGTCTTTCTCTCTGTCCTTTCACCATGAACCACATGTGCAAAATGTCCTGTGTAGTTATGACACTGTCTGGTGTTACAATTGTGTGGGTCATTAATGTACGCTAACAGTAACCAAACACTTGTCGGGGCTGAAAGAGTCTTATTGAGAACAGACCAGGGAAAAACAGAGCATTAAAGCCAAGTCCACTACAGTGACAGGAGAAGAGGCAGAGGTAAGGACAGTTCACCTCATACACGAGTCATCTGATCATATTAAACTAAAACGTAATGAAATATAATAATCACCATTTAAAGAGGGTATGTTTTTGATAGTTTCTTGAAATAAAGTAGGCTACAGGTCTATATCATTAAGAATAAATTATGAAGAGGAGGCAGCCTGCTGAGAATATTAAGTATGCACCAAAAAGCACCAGGGATTTAATTTTAACCCCAGCCCCCCTTGATGTCATCATTGTATGAAGGGTCAAGGGGCTGTTTTAAACCAGAACTAATGAGGAGAGTCTGAGTGATAGTTTGACAACATTTTGAATGACATATGAATGAAAGAGCTTCTAAAGGTACATTATCAAAACTGTAATTTTTTTATATGCAGATTTTATATATGCAGTCAATGGTCATAGCCTGGCACCTGGACTGTAATATGATAGAAACATGTAACTAAGTGTGTGTGTGTGTGTGTGTGTGCTCACAGGGGAGTGGTGGTCTGCTCTGCCCACCTCCATCAGGCTCAGACATGTGTGTGTGTGGAGGGACGCTGCTCCTCATGTCTCCTCACTCAGTGTCTCCAGAAGTGTGCTGCAGGTCCTCCAGCACATGTACAACGTGCGTATCGGACACACACACACACACACACACACATTTGTATGTGAATACTGGTGTTTTTATTCAACATTTTCATTTTGCAGAGGAACAAGACTCTAGGCCAAGACAAACTCCCAGACAGTGCTTTTTGCATCCAAGTACCTTTTGATTTTGTGATGGACATGGTGGTGTGGAAACTAGAGCCAACGTCCAGGGTAAGTAATAACATCTATAAGGAATAATGATAATACGTTAGTTTTAAGTCGCTTTACAATTTTGTGCATTATTCATTCACTCCACACTCGGTGGTGGTGAGCTACTATTGTACCCACAGCTGCCCTGGGGTAGACTGATGGAAGCGAGGCTGCCAATCTGCGTCATCCGCCCCTCCAACCACCGCACACACGCACACCACATTTATACTAGGCAATGTGGGTGAAGTGTCTTGCCTGAGGACACAATACCAGTTTTTGCCACTGACACCCCACTGTGGCACCTGGAATTCCCAGCGGTCTCCAAACCAAAGACTAACCAGGCCCTGCCCTGCTTCGCTTCTGAGATCTGACGAGATCAGGCTTTGACAAGGAGGTCAGGCCACAAGTACATTTTAAAGAGGACATTGTACTTTTGTCTGCTCTATGACACCTGTGGACCATTATTTTATATTTTGCATATTTTAATTTCAATATCCAAAAGGACTTATAAAACAAACAAGTCTTCCGGAGCTGATTTCTACCTGCCTCTTTATAATATATCAGATGAAATTAACAACAACAAAGTACCACACTGCTCCCACCTATGGATAAGAGACTGTTCATTTTTTCATTTTTCATTTGTGCCAAAAAAATGGAGAATGAAGTAGTACAGAGCTGTGGCCGTGTATGAGGGGTAGGGGAAAATTGGATTTTTTTTAGCAATTTGGAACAACAATCATAGCTCTTCTTTAATAAAACTTTTCTTTTTTCTTTTGCAGATAGGTGAGGTGCCTATTCTCTGCAGCTTCCCCTTTTTAATGGACCTTCAAACGAGGCATCAAGCATTAAACCTGAACAACAAGTACCTCATGGTAAGGAGATGTTCAGTTAGCATAGTCAGGGCGGGGCGAGGTCATTTTGTGCTATATCCTATTTTCAAAGTGAAGACAGCTTATTTAAAGTGAAACTAAACACTAAATATGGCGTTTTAATACTATTATCTTCTGTTCCTAGTCATTTTTTTTTTCCAAATTAGATAAATTTGAAACTTTCTGGTCCACAATTCCTAAATCTAAGTTCGTGCTGCCTTTAGTCGTCTCATCAATTTTCAGTAGTTGGTGACATCACACAGGACTGCCCTGATTACAGCCAGGTGTTTCTGATTACAAACACCTGGCTGCAGGGGCGGAGTTTGAAATGCAAATACCCGTTAGACCAATCACACTGTTCCTTATACCCCCAGACCCCGCCCCTTCCTCCTCCCCTGTCACTCTTCCCTTTAGTCCTCCAGGCACTGCCCAGTTTAGTGGCTCTATTTGAAATGTGGTTGTGGAGTTTAGGTGTTTGTTCCCACTTTAAAGAAGATATAATAACATTGATAAAACAATACTGTTCAAAACTGCAGAACTGATAAGCCCTGCCCCCTCATTGTGACATTATGTGACCTTTTACCATTTACCGTTTTACGTTATCTGATGTGATGTGCAGTAGTTTCATTAGCGGGATGCACTCTGATTGTGTTGTGATAGCGCTCTGAAGGGGGAGTGACTTAGCGTGGAGAGCAAAGGGAGGAGGAGTCAGAGTGTAAAAAAACAAAAGTGAAACACGTTAATACGTCGTCTTTGGTGTATATAGCATTTAAAAAACAATAAAAGGTAAAGATGTTATATGTTAATACCCCATAGAAGTGTAATACCACCTCTTTAATGTTATATGTGCAGGTGAAAAGCTCTATGGAGACGACTTGTGTTGAGGAGATGCAGTTTTCTGCTTTGTTTCCTGGTTTGTTTCCTGGTTTTCTTCGTTATTTGTTCCCTCGCCACTTCACACTGAGGCTGAGACGAGAGCGCGCCATGGAGGACACCTTCACACAGCTGTCCCTTGCCGAGCACATGGACTTCAGGAAGCCTCTGCTGGTAAAGACATGGTGTAGATAGTAGCAGGTCATTGCATTTATTGACAGTTTTATATCCTGTGGTAAATCTGCAAATCTAAAATGTATTATTTGGTCTTAAAGGTCCTATATTACACAAAATTGTGAGCTTTAAGTCAAGGTATAATGCTGTTATCTCTTAAGAATAACGTATCCAGAGTTGTGTTTTGTTTCATTCACACATGTTTAAGTAATCCTGCATTATTAGTCTGTCTACATCTCCAAAGCTCAAAATGCTCTGTTCCACCTTGTGATGTCATGCGGTGGTAGTTTTCAAGTCAACAGCTACATTTTACCTTTCCTTCAGTAGATTGGAAATTTCAGGGCTGAATCATACAAATGATTCTAGTGAAAGTGTATGGAGTTTAAAAACACAGTGGAGCACTTCCTCCAGCGTTTTCTGTTTGAGAGAAGAAGCCTAAATATGCAGGGTGTGTGTGTTAAACATGTGTGAATGAAGCAACAAACGGATATGTTTTTGAGGAGGTAACAACGCTGACAAGTTTGTGGAACCGGTCCTAAACAAATAATGACAAGGTTTAACATGTTTGGGTTATAAGTTTGTATATTTCTTCTAAAAACAGTGATTCTCCTATAGAGTTATGAAGGCTCCATCAATTATGACATCAAATTCGAACTGAACGCAACGTATCATCACACTATAATGATTTTTTGCAATATTAGGACTTATTATTGTGATATTGTTGTCTAAAACCTGTACTTCCCACAGGGTGAATCCTGCATAGAGTGACTGAGTTTGTGTTTAGGTTTATTTCAATGAAGTGGACATAGAAGACAACGTAAACCAGAAGGACTTCTTCCACCTGGTCTTCCATGAGCTGGTGTCTGCAGAGTCTGGGATGTTCATGTTTAACGACTCTGCCACTCTGGCCTGGTTCTCCTCCACAGTGAGTCTCAACATGTGGAACGTATCTGAATCTGTTTTTGTCTTTCTAAATTAAGCATGGCATATATATATAGCATCATTATGTGACCTTTTCAATTACCCCTCCATTGGATTTAGTCAGAAATATGCTGAATGACCAATAGAGAAGAGCAAATTTCTGTTTCAGCATAATTTATTTATGAAAGAAATGGTGGAACATATAACAATAATAAAAACACTAATAATAATGCATAGGTTTATGTAGCGCATTTCAAGACGCCCAAAGCGCTTCACAGTGCATTATTCATTCACTCCACACTTGCTGGTGGTGAGTCACTATTGTAGCCACAGATGCCCTGGGGTAGACTTACGGAAGCGAGGCTGCCAATCTGCACCACCTCTGACCATCACCAACACTCACAAACACCACTTTCATACTAGGCGATGTAGGTGAAGTGTCTTGCCTTTGGACGCAACAACAGTTTTCTGCCACTCGCGCCCCACCGTGGCACCTGATCTTTCCAGCGGTCTCCTGTTCAAGTACTAACCAGGCCCGCGCTTGCTTAATTTCTGAGATCTGACGATAGAAAAAAAGAATAATGCAGAGGTTGGAGAAACAGCTTGCACAAAATAGCGGCTGTGATTGGATTATCTCAAATAAGGATGGTTGTTTGGCCATGATGTTTGACCTTTATGGTCAGGTTCCAGACACATTCAAAAAGAAGTAGGAGGGACTGACATTCGCCAGGCATGGCCATTTCACGCTACAACTGTCCAATGCGGCTAAATGGTAAAACAAATATGAGGGCAAATAGGGTTGTTAAAAGAACTTTGAATCTACTGATAATTACAAACACTTGTCTGTGTGGTTTCCATGCCCACGGATGCTCAGCTCTGCGGCAAGAGCGTTCTATGATTGGTCTGGGGTTCCTAGAGTGGGAGGGGTTAGGTGAAGTAGGAGGAGGTAGTTGAAACAGAGACAGGTAGTAGCAGAGGTTACTTGTAGCGAATAAAACAAAAGTCCAGCTATGTTTTGATGGGGACAGTAACCCTCCTCTGCTTTTGCATTGAGCAGGCCACGCCCCCTCTGGAGCGCTACTTCCTGTTCGGAGAGCTGTGCGGGCTGGCTCTGTACCACCTCCACGCGGTGTTCCTGCCCTTTCCTCTGGCTCTTTTTAAGAAGCTGCTGGGGGTGGCTCCCTCTCTGGATGACCTGTGCCAGCTTAGCCCCTGCACCGGACGGTACCACACCTCTTGCTATGTCTATGTTACTTTTATCAGTGACACAAAGATAATGGCTGTTGAATGTGTCCCAGGAGTCTGAGGTGCCTGCTGGAGGAGTACAGTGACGACGTGATACAAACTCTGGACATGGACTTCACGGTAGGGTTTTTCTGCTCATGAACCTGTCATAAAAAAGGCTGAGGTGACGGTGCCGCAGTGGGTTAAGCACTAACCCATCAACTGAGAGGATTTTGAATGGATGACACTGGCATAAGGTTACAATTAGTGTTAGATGAACATTACTGAAATATGTTACAATTTTAAGGAACATGCAAATGTAATGTATTACTGTGACAGTACTTGTCATTCAGTTGCTAACAAAATACTTAGTTACTTGTGAAACCAACAAGTGTTTGGGAGGAACGTGTAATGCGGCCGGCCTCGACCTACGCAGTTCGCAGTGCAAGTAAAAGTGTTTGGAATTGGGCAAAAAGTGCTCAGATCATGTATATTTGTATGAATGGGCGCTGCAGAGCTGCTGTTTGACACATTCGTCTGACGAGGCCATTTGGATCAACTTGATATCAGCGACATAGGGGAAGCGAGCTTGTGCCCATATTCACAGGGCTCTGTTCGCTTGAAGCACGTTGTCATAGGTGTGCGCACAAGGTCAATCCAAAAGTAAAGTAAACAGAACTAAGCGTAGCGCGCACTGGGGTCTCTCCACAGAGCCACTAACGTGTGAAAATGACCTTAAGCTAAACAAGGAGCAGGTTGAATGTGCTAAAAGTGACAAACCCACAGACATGACTCTGCTGTCAGCTCACCTCCTCAAAGGCAGAAAGAAGCAGCTCATAGCAGCATTGTCTAGAGGTTACTCATTTCTATTATTGGTTTTATGACAATTTCATACATTTTTAGCTAGTAATGTGTAACTAATGACCTTTTCAAAGTAACTTCCACAGCACTGTGTACAATGCAAAGTTCATCATGTTTGTTTCTGTTTTGATACAGATCCACTGGGACCAGAAGGAGGTGCCTCTGGACCCACACAGCCCTGACCGCTCAGTGACCGCTCACAACAAGTATGAAGGCTTCTCACAGTTACATACACACAACAAACCACATATATTTGAATATTCAATAGTGGCAAATGGGTTGCACAGCATAAATAATAAAATTATAATTTTCTTCCTGAGACTTTAACCACATTAAATAAAAGTGTTTTACTTAAAGGCAGTGGTGGAATGTTTCCAAGTAAAAGTACAAAGTAAAAGTACAAATTTTAGGTATCTGTACTTTACTTAAGTACATTTTAAACTGGATACTTTTTATTTTTTCCTCACTACATTTTGTGAGACCTGCTGAAAAGGCTGAGGGTTTATTTTTTACATGTTCATAATTTGAGCAAACAAAACTATACAAATAAAAACAATTCAGTTGTTTCTGTTGAACTGGCACAAATCTGTATCAGAATCACTATATTTGAAGCCTTATAAGACCTCAAAATCTGCGCAAAATACTTTAACTTTTTACTCTTTAAGTACATTTTTAAACAGTACTTGAATACTTTTTCATTGTGATACATTTACTTTTACTTGAAGATTTTTTTGCTCCAGTATCTGAACTTTTACCACTGCTTAAAGGTCAGTAGATGCCTCCACCATCTCCACCATCTCCATCTTAAGCCAAAACCCGATGTGCGCCATCGTCTGCCATGATAAGGACTGTCCAAATAGTGCGCTGAGTTAGGAAGGAGTTAGGAAAAGGAGCCTGTATGCTTTCTTTCATAGCTCCTTTAGCATAGGAACCTCAGGAGCTTCCTAACCAGCAGTATGGAGCTATGAGGCATCCCATAATACAGTGCGCTTTTCCTGAAGGTTTCCAAACATGGCCGAGAGTTTGTAATGCAGTAAAAGTTTTATTGCCTCAACATTATACAAAACACCTAACTGGATCAACCCAACTTTATGTAACAGTGACAATAAAAGCTTTTAAAGTCATCACAGGTTCACACACTTTATTTGGAAACTGCATAATGACATAAGGGAAGATCTGAGCACATTGTTTAAGTTTATAGAAACCAAACAGCAAACACTGCAGACGGACTAAAGGACAGGATTTGGTGGAGTTTTTGCTGTGACAGAGCAGAGGCTGTGCAGGTGATGGTGAGTCTGGAGAATATTTATTCAGTTCTGTGCATCGGCTTATTATTGGGATGTTGGAGGTAGTTCATGTTTAAACTTTTCAGAGTTACAGATCGTACAGTCTGTGGAGCTGTAGAGCTTTTTTATTCAACAGCATCTCATGTGGAAACACTCAGGTCATTTAAGTACAGTACTGTCTTGTTGATATTTTCATTTAAATCAGAGCCGTAGAGGAGAATGAGGAGCGCTTATTGTAGTCCGTTTTGAGACTTCTTTGTTGTTCCGCTGGTTAGGATGGTCAGATTCTCCAGACGCCACTAAGCTCCTTCTCCTATCTGCCCATGACTCTTATGGTTGACCCGGTGACATAACTCCAAAGGTAAAGGAGTTAGGAGCTAGGACCTAGGAGCTATGATCTGAACTATTTGGAACGACCTAGAGTCCATTTAGGTTTGAAACAACTGGATTTCAGCATTGAACCTGGCAACCCAAATAAGATAATCATACTACTCAGCTTTCTGATTGCTAAATGGTCTTGAGAATCAAAACAAAAAAATATATCAGAAACAACTTGGCCATCATTTTTAGCAGAGTTTTGGAAATTAAGAATAAATCAGCATTATAATTGTCATCAATGAAAGCTCTGTTTGATCTAAACATGTTTACCTCATATCTTGAACACAGATAGGTCATGTTTACAAAATGTAAAATCAAAATGTTAAATGCAGTTCCTTTAAATTCTTAACATATGAAAGTGTTTTGGTAAAATGAAGGGGATATATGCTCTTTGTACCAGAGGGGTGTGTGCAGTGTTGATAACTGTTTTTGCCTGTGTTGTGCAGAGAGGAGTTTGTGGCAGCCTTTATAGAGCACGTGTTCACCAGATCAGTGCAGAGCCAGTTTCAGGAGTTCAGACGCGGCTTCTACAGGACCGCTAACCGCCACATGGTGGAGCTGTTCAGCCCCGAGGAACTAAGGGACCTTATGGTGGGACAGGAGTGCACTGACTGGACCAAGCTCAAGAAGGTCTGTACAACCAACCAGTGAGGACTAATGTACAGCAGTATAATGTGTAGTTTCGTTTACTTCAGGCGTCATAATTTTACTGCTTCTTGATTCATATGTTTTTCAGTGTAACAGTACACTTACTTTAGTAAAAGTTGTGGTTACTCTTCCCACTGTGAGTAAGTCTACAAGTGACAAAAGCTTTATGTTGACAAGATGAAATGATTTGAACATTTGTGTTTCTTGCACTGCTCCTTCAGATATGATTTAGTTTTATGCAATAATTAATGTTTTGTCCATCCAATTATTATTATTATTATAAATCAGATGTTATGTCCAGACAATACTCTTACATGAGAACAATTCACTCTACTCCTAGTATTACACTACTCCACCATCTCTGCAAATCTGACGGCGACCTGACCCTGTGCTGGTCTTGTGAACCTGCTGTATGGTGACTGAGTGCATTTGTGTTCTCTGCACCTTCTGTAGAGTGCCGTGTATAAAGGGGTCTATGACAAGGACGGTGAGAACCACCCCACCATCCAGATGTTTTGGGAGGTCTTCGATGAGCTCACAGAAGAGCAGAGGAACGCACTTCTTTGTACGTAGCGTGTGTTGTTTCAATCCCCTCTGTCTCTCTAAGGTCGTTTTCACACATGTTAATGCGCTCAGTGGACCAACCCCAGTGCGCACAGCTTTAGTTCTGTTTACTTCACTGTTGGGTCGGTCTTGTTCACATACACTGCGCATCATTCACCCCAAACACTGCACTATGAGCCACGTGAGAGGCATCAGCTGATTGCCAAATGTATTTCCATGACATGTGTTATTTCAATCCCCTCTATCTCTCTAAGGTCGTTTTCACACATGTTAATGCGCTCAGTGGTCCAACCCCAGTGCGCTCTAGCTTTAGTTCTGTTTACTTCACTGTTGGGTCGGTCTTGTTCACATACACCGTGCACGTGAGAGGCATCAGCGGATTGCCGAATGTATTTCCATGACAACACGCTTCCAGTGGACAGAGTCCTGTGAATTGCCAAATGTATTTCCATGACAACGCGCTTCCAGTGGACAGAGTCCTGTGAATATCCACCTGCTCACGAGCCTGGTGCTCTATGCAGTAGGCCTTTCTTTCACCTGTGGCTAAATACACTGTGATGACTGTACGCACTGGTGAAGGTGGAGGAAAGGCAACACAGTGACAGTGACAGACTCAGACTCACCTGCACAGACAGCACTGATGAAGGTGAAGGAAAAGCTTTTTGAGCAACACAGTGACAGTGACAGACTCAGACTCACCTGCACAGACAGAAGTAGGAGGAAATGTGTCGCACATTTTCTCATCAGACGAACGCAGCAGCTCTCATTCATAAATACATACGTGATCCAAGCACTTTTTTACTCAGTTTTACTGTCACCGTGGACTGCGTAGGAGGATTACGTTGCCCTAACTAATGGCAATGTGAAAACAACCTAACTTAGTTTGTTTAGTGTTTACTACTTCGCTTGTTTATTATCCAAAAATAAATGCTCTTTCTCGGTACTCGGTTTCTTTCTTTTGCTAGTAAGCCGCCATGTTGGTTTTGACACAAATGGACTATGTGTTTCCCTGATTGGTTGATCCACCTGTCAATCATGACCATCAGAGTTTGTGTAGACAGAATACAGTTCAAGACTACACGTCTTTGTAAAGAGTAGGAAAGTCGTCCGTCTTGTCTGGCCAGGAGATTATTATAGAACACTTGCTACATACTTTCATAAGAAAAATAATGACAAAAATCCAAAAATGTTAAGGTCGTTAATTTATGCTAGTGACAAGGTTTTGAGTAACAATGACCATCAGAGTTTGTGTAGACAGAATACAGTTCAAGACTACACGTCTTTGTAAAGAGTAGGAAAGTCGTCCGTCTTGTCTGGCCAGGAGATTATTATAGAACACTTGCTACATACTTTCATAAGAAAAATAATGACAAAAATCCAAAAATGTTAAGGTCGTTAATTTATGCTAGTGACAAGGTTTTGAGTAACAAGCAACTATTAGCCTGCCCTCCCTTATCCCAGTAAACTATGGTATTGAACACTATGATATTTCCTGATACTGTTTGTCACACACTTGTACTGCTGTCTAGGGTTCATCACTGGCTTTGAGAGGCTGCCCATTCTCCGTGTGGACTTAAAGATAATATTCCAAGGCCTGCCCCAGCAAGAGGAGAGGCTGAGTGAGGACCAGTACTTCCCCCAGTCCCACACCTGCTTCACTGCTCTGGAGCTGCCTCAGTACTCCTCCAAAGAGCTGATGAAGAGGAGGCTGAGCGAGGCGCTGGCACAGTTCCACCACAGGCACGACCAGGCTGTTACAGACACCACACCAGATATATTACTCTATGACTAGCCTACCTAATGGATCAAGATGTGCCGTTTGTGTTTTAAAGTTACATAGCTCATGTATTACATGAGTGTAATACATGTCACTCATGTATTACATTTTTTCCCATTTTAATTAGCTGTAAATTATGCACTTTATTTTCTTACTACACCAGTGGAGTTATCTTTAGAACAGCTGCCAAAACCTATAAAAGATTTTGGAAAAGCGTTTTGAATAATTCACTTTCATGTGTTACATTTTTTCCCATTTAATTAGCTGTTAATTGCACTTTATTTTCTTACTACACCAGTGAAGTTATCTTTAGAACAGTTGCTAAAGCCTATAAAAGATTTTGGAAAAGCATTTTGAATAATTCGCTAATTCAGAAATGAGCTAAATGACCAGCAGAGGGTAGCAGAGTGTAGATATTTCTGTTAGAACAATGTGAAAATGGACTGTGATGCACTGAAGATCTGCCACTCAACCACCCCTGGGTGTGACCTCCAGGCTCCACCCTATGGTACAGATTAGAGGGGGGTTTACGTTGAGTTGGCTTCATTTGTAAATAAATATTTGAATTGTTTTTTGACATATTATGTATAAGTAGTATAGTATATAGTATACAGTATATAGTAGTATATATGTATATACTAATATAATTTAATTTGACTCTTATTAATTCTGCTATTTTTTTTTACATCACATCTCTTGAGAACTGAAGGTCACTGGTTTGAGACCAGACCCTGGCACTTTAACATTGTCACTTTGAGTCACTCACTTGTTTCTCCTTCTAGTTTAGAATTTTGTCTAAATAAGAGCATTAAACTGTTGAACTTATTCTCTGTGTTTTGTGCCTGAGCATTGGCCCCTTACATGTACATTTTGTATAATACATTCGGTGGGCTTTCTGATTGGACAGTGCTGTTTGGAGTAGGAGGGGAGAGTTGAGGAGAGGTAGTTTAAAGTGTTCAGCTCAAAATCAAAGAACACATTAAATGAACTATATTTAATGAAGAAATGAGCGAGTAAAAGCTGAAACAGTTCATTTTGCATAAAACTTTCCTTTAACAATAGTTTGTATTTTTCTGGGAATATAAACATATAGGCACATTATGTTTATGAGGGGTGTTCCTTGGAGTTTAGGCATGTCATTTTATTATTTGTTAAACAGGTGTTTGTTCAGTCGTTTAGAGTTTGTATCTGTAACTTTCCACAGATTTTCCAACAACACCAGTAAACACAGAGCAAGGTGGAGAGATCTTTTATTTGACATAAAAAAGGGTGCAAACTGGAGTTTCCCTTTAGCAGTGGAGGGAATAAAAAGTGATCCAAAGGTACAGGTGACACACACTTTTGTATGATCCAAGAAAACAACAACAGAGGCATCTTAATAAAAAGGACCTTAACGTTCTGCAAAGTAAAATACCAAACCAGTAAAAGAAACGCGCGGCTCCTACAGTCATGAAGCCCTTGACAAACGCATTCAAATACATTTTGAAGTGACATTCATATTTCAACACAATAATATTTATTTACACTTTAAGAATTCTCTTAATCATAACTCAGAAGGAAGGATAAACTTTTGGAGCTGTACATGTTTTCCACACTCAAAAGGGACAAAAATAACATCAGTATTTATATGGACCCCCAACAGAAGAACGACTACTACAACTGTGAACTGTACAATTTACAATTCTGAAATAATCACAATATTGCAGTAATAGAACTTTACTCCTCCTCAAAGTAAATACAGGACAGGTGTACAGTACAGCAACAGAGGAAAGTGCCAGAAAAGCCACCGAGTGAAACCATGATACGCCCGCTACCTGCCCCTCTCCCCCTCCATCCACCTCCCCTCCTCCTGCCCCTCGCTCCCACCCCTCCCCCCAACCCCTGCTTACTTAAACATGGAGTATACGCTTAAAGATTTTGGGACAGGCTGCAGTCAAAGGTCACAAACAGAGCGAATCAGGCTAACATTAGCTTTAAACACTTTTTCCCTCCAGTAATGCTCTCTACCAACACTTTCTGGTATGACCAATTATTAATGTCCCTTAGCCCTTGGTTTGTTTTGTAAGTGGTTCAATTGGATATAATCATTTTACTTTGAGAATCATTTCCTACAGTGAGTAGTTGGCGCACACTCAGTTTTGAGACATGTAAAAATTGGCGAGATACTGTATGTCAAATTAACTTATCTGTCAAATTTGGATGTTTGTTGAGCAGTTTCTACATACACATTTTACATTTTTTTTTAGAATAAATGTAAGCAAATTATAATAAATACTGACTAATAAAATATCTTCTGCTGCCTGATCACTATGGCCAATTTTAAACGAACCAATTCACCTGACACAGAGGGGAGCAACAGTAAAGTTGCAGTAAATTACTAGGGATGATAGATCAGTGATACTGAAAGGATTCACTCAGATAACGCTATTGGTCCGATATTGAAAATGAAATGAAGATATTTGGAACCGATATTTTTTCTGCACTGCCCCGGCTCCATGTGTCAGTCCCAGTCCGTCAGATTTGTCTTGTGAAAATATGAATTTACATTCCAGATAAAAACATTTTGTTATCGTTTTTACAAAAGTGGTATAGTGAAGTTTACAGATGAACTTAACAAAAATTTGGTCTGGATTTTAAAAGCGTAATATTGATATTGGAAAATATTGGTTATCGGCCACAACAGCAAGACAAATATCAGATATCGGTATTGACTCAAAAAGAAATCCATATCGGACCATCCCTATAAAAGCCTGTTCATATTAATCCTGTCATTTTTTTTCTTCAAAACTGGGTGTACGCTTAAAGTTTCGGGCTTTGGAAAGTGCCCTCATCAAAATACCACAGAAAAGATCTGTTGTCTATCCCTTTAAAAAAATGTTCCATTGATCACGAATGGGCATTTATTGTTGGTGGCACAGGTAAAGGCGTGGTCTAGTCTGGGCAATGGCATTGTGGGCGTTCAGGGGAGCATCGTCGGCCATTTTGTCGTGATATCCATCTCATTGCACTTTAATACTTTTTGATTTAGTCTGGGAAGGCCATGCAAACGATTACCTAGGCACAGAGACGAGAATATCTGTCATTCAAACAGCCTTCTTTCCCAAGATCCCACTCCGATCCTTTAGTTGCTATGATTGCTATGGATGCCAAACATAAAAACAGAACCAATAAAAAGGTCCCCCCCATGGATTTTTATATTCAAGTAATAACACAATAACTTAGGAGAATGCGGAATACAAAGTTTTACAGTGTTTAGCTGGGGTCAATAGTGAAGATCCTCAAATTCACTGCGGACCTGACTGCGTTCATGCAACAAGATTATGAAATGGCACTAAATAAAATATAAGAGATGTACGGTGGCCCTCAAGGACAAGTCACAGCAGCAAAATATAAAGCACAAAAAAAATTATATTCCAAAACATAAAATCACAGGCATGCAAGTAGTTCAAGATGTTCAAAATTCTTAGCAAACCAAAATAAATGCTAAAACTAAATAAAATGTAACAAAAGGAAAAAACATGGCAAAAAAATAAATGCCAAAACTATATACACTATATAACAAGGTGCAAAAAAAAATCTACACATTAAATAAAAATTGAAAAATCATGTCCAAATGAAAAAAAAAAAAACAAAAAACAAAATCAAATAAGGCAATAAAACAAAAAAAAAAGAAGAAAAATGTGAAAAATACATTTTAAAGTATAATCAAACTAAAATAGCACATTAAACTTAAGAAAATAGATCTTTGTCACAATTCATATATTTTTTTTGTTTTTGTTTGAGATTAAATCAAGAATTTTGGTTCTGCGACTTGTCTGCTCAGGGCCACCGTACCGTGATGAACGCCAACCATACGAGGCAGCTACATAAAGTAACGCACATAGAACTAGCTTTGACGGGGAAAGCTTCAGTCAACAACGTAGTGCAGTCTTCCTTTTCCACTGGAACAAAACAAAAACAAAAATGGCTATTTGGAATGAAACACATAATTGCATTCAAGACGATTCACATTATAACATCAAATAAAAAAATAAATGTCATTCACTATGTTTGGAGGCAAGGTGACGTGTCGAAATAAGGGTTTGGATTCAAGGCAGTCCTCCAAAAACAAAACAGCTAAAATGGTACAGACATGCTAACATCGCTTAAGCAGAGACGCCACAATCACATCTTAAATAGCTTTCATTTGGCATCTCGCAATACATTATCTTGGAACAATGGGAGAAAGGAACTTCACAACTTGAGGCTTCTTGGTGCCAGAACTGCACTGTGAATTCTGTAGTTTTGCGAAAGTCAGTCTTGGTTTTTTTTTTTGGGTTAAGGCATTGAACAGTAGCAAGCTGTAAGTGATCTCCCGACAGGGGTGTCCGCTATCACATCCCTTGTTTAGCCAATACATACCATCAAATATTAATACAACCATGATTGACCTCTTCCAAATCCGCAGTCCGATTTGGTCTCCTTTAAAACGTCAAACATTGGTCTTGCGTCCAATTTCCTTCCATCTTCCATGCGGAGTATATAAATGCTGTTTCTGTCCATACATTCAGTGTGTATGTATTGAAATTGTATTAAGATAAATAGCATAAATAGCATGGAGTAGCCCCATGTTGTTAGGTTGTTGCCTGTCACAAAGCTAAAAACAAAAAAGTGAAGAATTGCTAGGAGTGCTTAAGCCGAGAGACCCGGACCTTGAGGAGTCCAGGTAGATCAGGTCCCAAAGGTGGCTCTGATTTGGTTTACATTCAGTTAAACGTCAGACCTTTGTGGCTTTGTGAGTAAGCAAGAAGAGGCAAAAAAAAAAATAGAACATGGCTAATCAAAAACAAAAATGTCCACAGGAAATATCTTAAAATCAAAAAGGCAATCAGATGCGGTGTGAGTTTTTTTTGCGGGGAAATTTCAACGAATAAAAAACAAATCCCAGAAATTTTGAAGGAGAGGACAGTGTAAATGTGAAAGGACTCCTGGTATAAGACATGAATGCCTTGAACATGGGCGTGTGACTGCTGGTCCCATTAGAACTCTGCCTGTGCAGTCTCAGTCCTCTCACACAGGGACCGCGTGGTTCTGGATTCGCAAAGCCTGTGTGCAGCGGCCGCAACATCATTTGTGACGAGGGGAGTTCTTCTTCCGCTTTCGCTTGAAGAAACAGCAGCACCTGGGAATGAAGAGAGGACGAATGAAAATGTGGCAAAAGCCGCACACAAATGTTTAGGCTTAGGTGGGGCACATCTATAAGAGACACACGGGAACCAAGCATATTTATACACGTCATGTTCCTGCTACACAATAACTAAAGCAAAGAAACAGTACAGTGGCTCCACCATGTGACTTATTGTTTGGAACATCTGTTATTTCCTCTTTGCCTATGAGGTGCAACTGATGTCTAGCCTCACGAGGAAAGAAAACGGTCCTCTCTGATGAGTGCCTTAGCCCCTGCCATTTTCCATCTGTAAAGGGCTTTAGGCAAACCCCTCTTCCTCACGGAGTAGTGCCCTTGCCCCCTCTAGGTTTGTCTCCTCTTTGAAGTGCCTGAGCTCATGCATATCCCTCTGAGTAGTGTTCCTTAGGTCCACTCTCAGTTCTCTCTCAGAAATACCCCAACTCTTGCCTTGTCTATCTTATTTGTCCCTTCTGTAAAAGCGTCCTGTTGTCTTTAGGAAGTGCTCTAGCTACAGGTTTGTGCCTTAGTACCTCCCTAGATCTTAGATCTACCTATATTTGTCCACTCCGTGTTCGCTCTTAAGTTCCCTAACCCCTCCCTGGCTTTATTTTTTTGTGAAGTGCCCTAGCCCCTGCCTAAGGTTGTCCCCTCTCTGAAGCCCCCTAGCCCCTGCCTAAGTTTGTCTCCTCTCTGAAGCCCCCTAGCCCCTGCCTAAGTTTGTCTCCTCTCTGAAGCCCCCTAGCCCCTGCCTGGCTTTGTTCCCTTTGTGAAGTGCTCTAGCCCCTGCCTGGCTTTGTTCCCTCTGTGAAGTACCCCAGCCCCTGCCCAAGTTTGTCTCCTCTGTGAAGTACCCTAGCCCCTGCCTGGCTTTGTTCCCTCTGTAAAGTACCCTAGTCCCTGCCTAAGTTTGTCCCCTCTCTGAAGCGCCCTAGCCCCCGCCTGGCTTGGTCCACTCCCTGTCCTGTGAGTCTGAGGTGGACTGACAGTGGGACTCACCACAGGTTGAGCATTTTCACGCAGCTACAGAGGCACAAGAGGAGAGTGAAGAGAAGAGACAGATTAATACAGCGGGACTAGGACCGGACGACACATGCCACCGCACACATGCACACACAGCCAGGGGACACGGGTGGGACATGGGCGGAGACAGAGGACAGGAGATGGCGGGGTTTCAGAGGGATACTTATTTCTGCCCAGAGCAAGAGTGAGTGCTGAACTGTGTGAAGCACCATGAGGTTTGATATTAATAAAGTGTAATGTGGACCAAGATTTGTAAATTACTGGATAATGACTTTGGTTGCCAAGTATAGAATAGAATCACATATGTAACAGTTTGTTGATGGTTGAGAGAATTTTTGCCCAAACTCTGATAAAACTCAACCTCTGAGGAAAATTATTTTAATATATGTCATGGTTTATTAAAGAGGGGGTATTGCACTTCTGTGGGGTATTAACTGCTGACACATACCTTAAATAGATCTCCATGTTGCCTTTTATTTTTTTGAAAATGCTATATTCGCTGAAAACAAGTCTAAAATTAAATTTCGCATAATACCCCCTCTTTAAGAGAAAATCATTAAGCAAAAAGTTTCTTTTATGATAAATGATAAACTTGTACAACATTGTTGTTTTTTTAATACATGTAATATATTTTGTATTGTTTTACACATGTGTGCAAAACAGAAGCTCATTATAATATGGTTAACATAAAGTGTCTTTCTCTGTATGTTATGTAGATACAGCATGTTTAGTTGACTACACCAATCCATGGGTTTCTATATAAATAATAAAAAACGAATATATGAATTAGTGACCGTCTGGACTGTGATTTGCATCGGCGCAACTATCAAAAGGGCGTGTGAGAAATGAATAGATCATCACATCATACAATCGTGTGAAAGAGACTCAAGAAGAGAGCTGTCAACTAGGTAGAAAGAAGAACGTGCCCAGGTACAAAGAGGTAGCTTTATGGAGCTCACAAAGGAGCTAAGGTCGTTTTAAGATAAAAGCTTCAAGAGAGCCAAATGTTATTGTAAAAAATGCAGGCTTAGACATTTGTTTAGCCTGGACTGTGATTAAGAAGCTTCCTTTTTTTCTAAAATAGAACAGGTAGAGTAGGTCTGCTAAGTTCGAGTGGTGTTTCATCTTTTAAATGAGCAACAGGGGAGTGGAAATATCCGTTTAAAAAAGTCACAGTGTAACACATAAGGTGAACACATTGCTCTAAAACTCCAAATAGGGGTGGGAAATATATTGAAAAATGTATATCGCAATTGTTATGGAGATATGCAAAATTAGAAAATCAAGTGCATCATCTATGAAACAATAAAAATGACAGCAAATAGAGCTGAGTAAAAAGCAGAAATGTCTAGTGTAATCTCACAAACAAAGTATAAAGTCATAGTTCTGCCCTTTTGCGGTTACTTTTATGGTCCATTCACGTTTTGTGCAGAACTTGAACCTCAACCAAGACATTAACAGCCGTACTTTAGCACATTCCTGATGCACTGTGAAAATATTTCCTGAATATCGTGATCAAGATAATACAAATATCAAGATATTAATTTTTGTCGATATTGCAATATTGACTCTCAGACTGCCTGCTGCATAAGGTAAGGTCAAGGACATCAAATTCCAGTGCCTTTTGTCACCTTGTATCAGAGCAGGTATTGTACTGAGTATTCTTGTGAAGATCTTGGCAATACCTACCCAACCAAATTGTACCTCTGGCTCCTGCCACTACAATATCGTCTACTTAGTCTTTTCAACAAACACGATTTACAGAAATAGTGACTGTAAAATTAGTTTTACCTCAGTACAGATATATTATAAAAACAGCTCTTAGGGTCAAAATGAGACTGCTTTGCGCTGTCTGCATCTAATTATAAAGTGTTTTTGTCATTTGCGAACCAGGAAGTACTGCTGCTTCGCTATTAGCATGCTAGTTGTTAGCATTACCATGACATCAACGCTCTTGTGAAATGTGCTTATAAACTCATTGTGGTGAACAATTAGGATGTTAGGAATGTGCTAAGAAAGTGAAGAATAACTTTGAACCGCTGCAAACAGTTTAAAATGAACTAGTTCTGTTTTTAAGACTGTAAAAATCAGGTAATGTCTGAGATGTTTTGTTTTTATCCTCCATATGTTAACAGGTTGCTTCCATTTACCCATACAGAGTACCGGTAAATGCTATTCTTTAAATGTAAGGAGTCCACAGCTGAGGTTAGTAAGACACAGGTTAAATAAGCAAAGAATGGAGAGGCATTGAGGCAGGCAGCGGTTGATATCAAAAGCACACGATGGGACAGGAGCAGGATGACAGCAGGGGCCACAGCAGAGTATGTACACAAGAGCCATTATAGACACTTTGTCATGTATGCACTGATTCCTGTTTACATGGAAGTACCCGAAAATGTGTGCTGTATATACGGCTGCACGTTTAATCTCAACTGAATCGAAATCACAATTTTTGAATAGACACTATTTGGATCTGTACAAACATATTCTGAAATGTGATTCTAGTATTAGTTTGTCAGTTCATATTTTTGTCTTTGCAATATGTAAAAATCTGCATTGTTTATTTTCAAGAAATTAATATCAAAAGACATTTCTATTTGTTTTTAATAAGACAAAATAAAACGTGAGAATGAAGTCGTAATTTTAAGAGAATAAAGTCCCAATTTTACTAGAATAAAGACGTAATATTTTGAGATTAAGGTAGCTCATTTTTTTAAAATAAAAAATAAAGTCGACATTTAATGACTTAGGGCTCACAAAGCGAATGCAGATTGCAAAAGACTGGCTTGGATGAGTGAAAAGCTTGTGCCCATAAAAGAGATCAAACTTTGAAATGTTAACATTTTACATATGTATGTACATATGTTTGAAAGTTATTAGACACATCTGCACTGCAGTTTGGCTGACACCTCCCCGCTCTTGCGCATCAATCACAAATTGTTGAATGAAATCGGTTACATTTTCTTCCCATGGAGTGACCAGACACCTCCTTGGACAAAGCCTGCAGAGCTTGACGCTCCCTGGGGCTCACTGGGCAAGACACAGGCTGTGCTCCAAGCCGCAAACAGGTGGAGTTGTCTCAGCGCGATCTTTACCCATACTCTGCTCAGCTTCACTTCTCTACTATTCTAAACGTGGCCATTTTGCATACAATCACCGTTCAAAGACGTGCTCATTGTGGGTAACTTCAGCCCCTCGTTATGGGCTTGTGGAGCCATGCACACTGGGTAGCCTTGGTTTTACACACCGATTATAATGTAGTCTAATCTACTGCCGCGGCACTGTCCTGTTTCTGTCTCCAAATGTGGGCAGTTTAGTCCAATACTGGTTTCTGTGTAGACTCTGCTCACCTGACTGGGCGACAGGTGCATCGGAGGAGAGGCACTTGACTGTAAGGTTAAGAAAACTCCCGCACACTTTCTCACTCTTGGTTCACTTTTATTAACACAACGTTTCGGTCCATCTGACCGAAATGTTTCGGTCCCTCTCACCTTCCTCAGGTGTACCTGAGGAAGGTGAGAGGGACTGAAACATTGTGTTAATAAAAGTGAACCAAGAGTGAGAAAGTGTGCGGGAGTTTTCTTAACCTTTCAGTTTAGTCCAATACACAGAGCTGAAACTGGTTTTAGTCCCTGATCCCGAATTCTTTATGGGGAATGGCCCATGGTCTGGAGTACTGCGTCCACCTCGCATCCATGGATATTCCAGCTAGACTGTAAACATGAACTGCCGCTGGCCTGATTGCGCACGGCTCCTCAAGCCCATAAACAAGTGTAATCAAGGGTAGAAAGCACCAAGCCAAGGGAATGGATTAATGGTGAAAATCGAACCAGGACTCGTTCACCTTGTCGTTGGCAGTGGATCGGAACACGGTTGGTGTCCTGCTCAGGAACGCTTAGCTACATGCACAGGTGCATGGGGGTCACTCCCCAGGGAAATGATTCCACAGTTTTTAACATTTAAAAGGCCAGCAATATAAAGTTCTACATCCATGGTAGGTTTTTATTTAAGCTTTTAGCTCAAATAAGCACCATTCTATTGCACTCTGTTAGTGGTGGCAAATTGCTCTTCTGCGTTTTGACATTGATATCAATGTCAGCCACTAAATCTTGATAAAATTACATCTTTATTTTGACTACGACTTTATTCTCGTACAATTACAGTTTTATTCTCATAAAATTACAACTTTAA